>OU342737.1:121897858-122179396 GCA_910589765.1 Avena atlantica
TCCCTGAACTCGTCTCTCATTCTCTTGATCAAACCTGGCGACACATGGGTTCTGCTAAACTTGACCTTGAATTCCTCCCAGGTCATCATCTGGCCTCCGGTCATTGCACGAACACTGTTCCACCATGCCCTGGCATTTCCGGCTAGATAATGGGTGGCGAACAGGACTTTCTCGTTGGCTTCCACTCCTGCTACTTCTAAGTTTTTTTCCATGGTTTGCAGCCAATCATCGGCGTCTAGGGGTTCTTCTGACTTGGTGAAAACGGGTGGGTTGGTATTCTGGAAATTCTTGAGCTTAGATCCATGGTTGTCCTGATTTCCGTGGCCTTGGTTGTTGTGGGCTAGCTGGGCTATCTGTTGCAGAGTGGCTAGGTTGGCTTGACGTTCCGCTCTTTCAGCTTCGCGGTCAGAAGTCAACATTTGCAGGATCTGCAACATCGGATCCGGGGCTGAACCACTTCCTCCACGTGGCATATGAAGATTGATATAGATCATGAGAAAAGAGGGAAATTTCTAAGGTTTTGGGTCTTTGAAAAGTTTTTAGAGTTTGACTCAGGTTTTTCTAGCAACTTGCTTTTTCATTCATTCACCCATAGCACACAGTACAACACACACCACAACAAAGAAAAACAGATGGTTTTAAGAACCATTCTGGAATCTACGATACAGTGGGACCGACTACTACTCACTACGCTAGTGCTCAGTGCTACTACTCCTCGGAGTCTGTGGCTTCATCATCTTCATCATCATCGATGAAGGCGAAATCATCCTCATCGGTGAAGAAGTCCATGGCCTGATCCTCCAGAAAATCATCGTCATCGCTGAGATAGGAGTAAGGGTCTCCACGAAGATCCTCTCCGGCATTCTCCCTTTCCTCTAACTGCATGTCTCTCTCATGGATGGTCTCTTCCAGAGATGAGATGCGATGGCGAAGACGGGCAATAATGCGCTCCTTCTGGTCGAGCTGACGGCGGCGAGACTTGCGATCCTTCGCTAGCATGGCGATGGTCTGGTCCTTCGTCTTGATGATGGCAGACTTGTGGTTGCAATAGTCACGGCAGTTGTCCAACTCCTGCTGACGATCATACATCATGAAGCTAAGGTGGTCCAATTGAGTCTTCAGCTCGGGGTGGTATGGGGCTTCCAGTGGTTGGCCATTTGCATCACGCCTTGGGCAAAACTCAAAGCGAGTACCCTTGATCTGATTGATGCTCTGCCCACATAGACGGGAAAGAGCTTCCTGCATTGCTCTGGCAAGTCCATCGAGCCAGTTGTTTTCCCTCAAGGTAAACTGAATTCCCTCCATAGTGGGAGGTTCAATCTTTCCTCGGAGACTCGCAACAATTAGCCACTGCAGATCTTCTCCTCCTTGATCATTGAGTTGAGCTCCGAAGAACTCGGGGTGCGGACGCTCCAGAAGTTCCGAAAGCTGATCCAGATCCCTCTCAAAGATAAGGTCTCCTCCATTCCCGAGTTGGTAAAACTTGCTGTACTTCACGTCCATCTATGAAAATAGAGGATGAGTAGATTAGCAGAGTGATCAAGTGTGTCAAAATTTTATGTATTTTGCAAGAGTTTTTGAGGAACATGAATTTTTATGAAATAATTAAAGAGGTAAGAATGAGAATAAGTTTTCGTAAATATTTTTGTTCTTTTGTTTTGAAACTAAGTTTTTGGTTCAACGTCCAATCTAACTAGGGTCTCCTATGGTCAGGCTGGCTCTGATACCAACTTGTCAACACCCGGATTATTCAATCCTAGATGCCTGTTATGCCATACATCGCAATCCCAGGATTACCATTTTTGCGAGACATAACAGAATTGGATACCATAGTACTTCATCCATTACAAACGAGACATAATTTCTTACACAAATAGGGATCTCATGATCCGGTTCTTAATACAACATCAAGCAGCGGAATACGTAATAATAACGGTAGCGTAGGCGAAGCTCCATCTTCGGGGTCACAGGCAATGTTGACGATGGGAGATGATCCTAGTTGTCGTAACCTTCCTGGGGTCCATCTTCCAGGTACTCCTCTTCATAGTCTGGCCATGGGAATAGCCAGGGACAAAGCCATGAGTACTCTTTAAGTACTCGCAAACTAATACTAACAAGTAAAGGGTTTTTTGGATAATAGGATACTAGGCTCTAGGCTTGTTTTGCAAAAAGCCAGGTTTATCTCTACTAAGTTCCAAAGCTAGTCACAATTTTATAACTCCTAAGTGGGATCTTGTAATTCAGGTCACAACTCTGTTGTGGTCAAGTCAAAGTCTCAATTCATTTCACAAGTCATTTTGAAAAGGGTCTAACGGGGGAACAGTATGGCCACTCCAACTGTCCATAACCGCGGACGAGGCTATTCAAATAGTTTGACACTCTGTAGAGATTGTACACTTTCACCACAACATTCGATACATCCGTCAGGAACAAATCCTGAATTCACCATACTCAGTATGCGGATAATCAATCCTAACCTTTCAATTACACGCCCTAGTATAAGCACCTCTCCTGTGAGTTTGGCCTCCCAACCATGACCACTGTCATCTTGGGTACTGCACAGGTGGACAATCTTCACAAGGTAGCCTCAGCTCAGACCTTGGCCAGGAGGGAACTGATACTAAGGAATATAAGTTTCCAGTCAAGCCCTACCCAATATTCAGGTATTGTGGTTGTACGATAAAATTGGAATGGTATCGCATCCAGACAACCATCAGTTTTATAAAGGGCTAAGTCTCATGCCTCAACATTTTTATCACCAGAATCATCAAGTGTTTGGAAACACATGTCCAAAACATTTCAATAGAATGATCCATCATTCCAAGGTTTTCATAACCATTTTTCCACCAAGTATTCCCATCTAAAGTTGATCAAGTTTTATGCTTAGCACTAGCATCTACAAGTGGGGGGGGGGGTAGCACTAATGAGGGGTGGTAACTAGTGGAGTTTCACTAAGTCCAACCTTATATCTTAGGCTGATATCAAGGTTTCTAGCTTAGGACAAATTTTATGCTCTTTAAGCAACCTTTAGCACAACTATCTAGTATCTACCAAACTCTTAGGTAGACTCTAAGTAAGCTTTGATAAAGAAATAAAGTAAGATGTTTGCACATAAAACTAGGATTGGTTTTTAACAAGCAAGTAGGGTCACAAGTATGGGTTTGTGGCATCAGTAGGGTATCTTGCAAGGGTTAGCTTGCATCAATATGGGTATAAGCTTGCATAGGTATAGTATCCGCTTGCTAAAGTAGAGTGTCTTGCAAGTTTTAGCTTGCATAGGTCAACTTGATTAGTAAGGCTTGCCTTGTGCAGAGCAGTGGTTGAATTTCTCCTCGGCTTCCTCTTCGTAGTATCCTCCTTCCTCCTCGTATCCTTGGTCGGTACTGGCGTCTATGAATAAATACGAGGTACACAATCACCAAACAATACTTAACTACTTGCAATCATCACACACAAGGGTCCTATTGATGATCTAGCATCATCTCTAACATTACAAGGTTAAGGCTTGGTTTAAATCTTTTTATTTTTAGAAAAGTAATTTCTACTCATTGAAAAATTACTTAAGATTTAATATTCTCCAAACTAAACATGGGATCATGTTGACACATGTCATCACCACATATTGTAGTCCATGGGAATGTGATTTAAAGTGGTGTCACAATTTAATAAGGTTTTACCCTTTTATTTTAATTAATTAAAGTGGCTATAAATTCTTATGAAGCATTCTTTTATTACTTGAATATTATTTCTGCAAGTAAACCTATATATATTTTTATATATTCTGAAAGGTATGGTTAAATGTGATTTTTGAGAGTTGGAATCAACTCAAAAGCTTTTATGGTTTAAATTTGAAAAATGTTTGAATGCAGAAAAGCTTCTGCCTTGTTATTTTTGCTATGGGTGATCTACAGATCCAAATGACTTGAATCCAACGGGCTTGGATTAAGCATTCACAGACCTTTCCAACAAAATTGGTTTCATCCAATTTGGTGCACTGAATCGATCTGGGTTGATTTTTGAAGTAGGGTGCTGAAATGTGTTTGAAATGAAATAGAAAAGTTTTAATTTGAATTGCTGGGCTGCGCGGGAAATTCTAACGGGCCGGCCTGCTAAGAGCAGTGCTCCCGCGGGCTGCTTAAGTGGGTGTCCCCACTCGTCAGTGACACGGGGCTGGGCGAAGCGGTATGGGCAACGTGGATCGTTCGATCTAGTTCTAATCCAACGGCTGAGGGTCATCATCGACGCGAGACAACTCCGGCGAGAACGAAACCTAGCGCGGCCAGTGACGGGTGCTGGGGGATCACCGGGTACTGGCGAGGGTCGGCGAGGTGGGCGAACGACGAAGTCGACGACGGCGAACCTCCTGGTACCGGTGGCTTCTCCTGGGGCGGCTCCAATCGCTGGCTCCCTTCTTCTCCGGCAGCGGCAGGCTCCAGTGAAATTCCGGCGAGGTGGTGCTCGCCTTGCTCTAAGAACGGTGTGGCACGGTCAGTGAGGAGAGGGGAGTGAGATGGTGTGAAGAAATCATGCGGGGGTGGACTCTATTTATAGTCGAGCGAGGGGACCGTCGAGGCGCACGGTGAGCTCGTCGGGGGCGACGTTACAGGCGGCTAATGGCATGGGCAATGGTTGGGGATGGTTTTGTGTCTCCTGGCGATGCTCAACGACATGGTCGCGAGGCATGGGGCGGTGTGGTTTGGTCTGGAACGGGCGGTGCTCTGCGCGGCAGAGGCGGCGTCTTCGACGGCGGGCGGTGGCTGTATGGCACGGGGCGGCAAACGGGAATGTCTGGCGGTCTCCTGGGTCAGTGGGGATTGTGTGTGCGTGCGGTGAGGGCGGCGCGCGGTCTGTGGACGCTGTTCGAGGGTGGCGCTCTGGCGCACGCTCGGCATGGTCTGGGCGTGGCTTGTGCACGTGGTCCAGGGCTTGGCAACGCTTGAGGCTGGGACAGGGAGTGGCGGTGGACGGTGGGCTGCCTCCCAGACAAGGTTGCCACGGCTAGTTCTTCCTCTAGCCTGCTTTCCACAATGGGGTGGCATTGAGGTGCTCGGCTGTTCACCATTAATGGCAATGGCAAGTTCACAGGGGTGCTAGTGTTGGGCTAATCTTCCTAGATGATCTACTGAGTTGTGTGTGAGCTAACTAGGGAACAATTTAGGCTCAAAACACTGC
This sequence comes from Avena atlantica, assembly GCA_910589765.1. Taxonomy (NCBI): domain Eukaryota; kingdom Viridiplantae; phylum Streptophyta; class Magnoliopsida; order Poales; family Poaceae; genus Avena; species Avena atlantica. The sequence continues at coordinate 121,903,031 of OU342737.1, forward strand.
ACACTATAGTATTTGATGTTTTGTTTGATTTGTGTCTGCAACCTGTTTGATGAAATGGCCGCATGAAATCAAGTTTTGAATTTTGAAATTATTTTTGGTGGGTTTGCTAGATTGGTGCTGGTGAGTCTGCAGATGCTTGGGTTTTGAAAGTTGAGCTTGTTTGAGTGGGTTTTGCAAAAGTGGGATCTTCCCATATGAAGAAGATTCAATTTTGAATTGTCATTTAAACTATGCATTTGAAAGTTTCTGGATGATCACAAAGTGGGCCTTGATACTTGTTTATGAGTACATTCAAGGGGTGCAAAGATCCAGAAAATTTTCTGTTAGGTTCTAAAAGTTTGAGACAACCAAAGTAGGCATGGGAGTTCAATTGGTCGAAATGACCATTCACTTAATATATTTGTTTTGATTTACTTGTCTTTAGGAAAAGTGTGGGAAATGTTTTTGATGATGTTTATTTCACATAAGAAACATTTTACAAGCAATGGATCACACAAACAAGGTGGTCTTTAAAGAAATTAAAAATCCATGCATACACATATACATGCATTCATGAATTTATTTAGAAAAGTTTTTGTTAACCCTAATCTTAATGATTAGTGGTTGATGATCTAAGTTTGGTATTTTGGGATGTTACACTTGCTTTACAAGTATAGGCATTTATAAGGAACTTTTAAGTATTAACAATCCCAAGTATATAAGTAAAGTATAAAGTAAGGTGTTTACTATTAATTGTGATATGTTGACTGAAGTGGCAAAACGAATAACTTTTGAATAAAATATTCCTTTATTAAGGTTCAAACAATCCTTATGGATAATGAGAGGTGGTTGATGTTATTTGTGTTTGCTGGAACAATTTGGACTTGAGATGCTTGATCACTTAATTATAACAGACCAAAGTTTACTATAAAGCATATAACAATTTCTTTATCATTATATTTAAAGTCTTGTAGACTAAAGTTATCTTTAAAGACATAGATGGACTTAGAGTATATTGCTTATGTTATTTGTACCTTGTGTACTTTATAATGTTTCCTTAAAGTCACTTAAGAATGGTAATACTTCTATTTGAATAGGGGTTTCCTAATTGTTTAGTGGAATAGAATCATTTTCCTGTCTATAGATGAATGGTTATAGTGTGTAAATAAGGAAGTAATATTACTTAACTACTTATGGATTCAATATAGTGTTTTGGTTTGTTTATAACTTGTAGTTGAAATATTGGATTAGGGTTTATTTCACTACAAGGTTATTCTTGGAGATTTTATAATAGATAAGGATCCTTTTATAAAACATTCTACACTTATGGTTGAAGGATAATTCAATAAAATTGTATTTAAAATGTGTTAAACCTTTTTGACTTCATATTATCAATATTCAAGACTAATACTATTTATTAGACTTTAATTAGTTAATTTAGAATATTAGCAAATTTTATTTATCCTAATATGAATTATTAACTAAAGAAATAGGTTTAAATTCAAGTTATTAAAGTGTTTAACTTAAAAGTGGAATATTATATTTTTAACATATAGGTATTATTTCTGTGCTTATTTTGGTATATTACACTTATTTTTGTGATTTAAAAATAATAAGATATGATTTTTATAATACTTATTTCTTTATAATGACTTAATAAATAACAAATATTTAATTAAGTGGAATTATAATGCATGATTATTATAATTCTTATCTTTCTAAGATTTTTGGTATTTTATTTATATTTTTAACATTTATTAATATTAAAATATGATTTATCAAAGTATTAAAACTTATAAAATCTTTATTAAATAATAATTATTTAAATTGTTAACATAATAATGTTTGATAATAGTTTTAAGTTATATATTTTATTTTTCTACAAATTTTCATATATTATACACATTTTTATGAATTATAAATCAAAAGTTATTAATTAAACAAGTTTTAATTCCTTTATTACATTTCAGGAAATATTTGTAGTTGAATTATTATTATTTTACCAATTTACTAAACAGACACAGAACTTTTTACACCTATACTAAACCTACCCAGGTCATAGACAGGTGGGGCTCAGGGCCACGTTGGTGTGCCACGCTGGCATGGACCAGTAATTCCTTTTTACACCTTTAGCTATTCTAGCTAGAGAGACAGACAGATGGGCCAGTGGCCACATCAGCTGCCACATGTGCTCGCCGGAGCCTCACCGGATTTGCACTCGGGAATGGCGGCAGAGAGATTTCTGGGAAGCGTGGCTAGAGGGGTTCGATGCAGGGAAGTAAGGGGAATCCATCTGAGGTAACGCCGCTCAGTTTTGGTCACCGGAGCTACTCCGATGACCCTTAACTACGGTGGTCGGAGGCAGTACACGGTAAAACAACAGTACACGACGATAGGAAGAGATTAGAGGGCATGGGGAGACGTGTACACTCACCCAGACGTCGTTGTGGTAGTCAAAAAGGACATTGGCGCCCCGATATGAGCTATTCTTCGCGAATTCCGACGATCACTGGAGAAATGGAATGGCTCGATTGCATCGATTTGGAACTCCCTGACTTGATTGAGCATCCTAAGATGGATAAGGTGACACGGCGCTTTAACTCGACCATGTCACGGGCTCCAGAACGACCCCACCGCCGACGATGATTAGTTCAGTGAGCTAGGGTTTTGAGACAGAGAGGAAACTCGGGAGGAAGAGGAAAGAAATGGGGATAAGGATGTGCGAGGCGTCGTCATGTCCTTCTTATCCCCTCCTGGTGTCGGCAGCCTCGGCACGAATCATGGCGACCACGGTGGACGGCGGAGCTCGAGCCAGGCAGCTGCTTGCCGGCGAGTCCTTTTGTCGCAGGGAAGAAGAAAATCAAATCGAAAGGGTACGCGGGCTGTTGTTGGTCTAGAGTGGGCTGAAGCGGAGCGAGCGGCTGGCGGCTGCTGCTGCACGCGGGCGACGTTTAGTTCTGTGAGGAAATGGGTCGTGGGCCAGATTTGATGCTTCTTCTGTTTTTTTCCTGGTTCTATCCCTTTTCTATTATTCTGTTTTGTTTTTAGCTTGAATTTGCACAATTGATTTGAGTTTTCTTTGTAGAATTAATTTGTTAAACAATTGCAGCAACAATGAATGTATTTAAAGTCATTTTGTAAACTTTTATTATATATTGTTTAGAGTTTCTTTATTTTCTTTATATAGATACTTTTCCTATTATTATTTGTGAGGGCCTTTGATATGAATTTAATTGGGCTAAATTTGATAAACCTATTATAGAATGCATTACTATTAACTAATGAGATTTTATTCTCTTCAACTCATAATATTAAGGAAATCTTTATATGGTGAATTCTATTCTTCAAAATCTAATAACAGGTGAATCCTAACCACCCTTCTTATTTTTGAATATGCATTATTCTTTTATTGGAACTAATTATTCACTACTTGCTTAAGTGTGATTAGTATATGGATATAATATTGGCCATAATGGTTTATAGTAATTTCTAGTTATGTGCTACACATGATTTAAAGGTTTGAAAATGTCAAAGATATACTTGAGTGATTTGCTATAGGAAAATATTCCTATAAATCATTGTGGAAATAAGATGATTGATTCAAATAGATAAAATAGATAATGAGTTTGATTACAGATTTAAGGTTGAATGTTTTACCAAGAATTCCTATCTTCCATAATTCACAATCCTAGACTTTTATTTAAGGAATTCCTTTCCTAGATATATTACTTCTTCCTATCCATCATCATGTGTTAACATGATGAGCTTTACTTCACAAGAATATTCTTATATTTATACTTGGTTATATCAAACTATTCTACTACTAATAATCTCCAATCCAACAAGTGGGTACTTCTAATTCCATGCATACTCTTCCTTAATCATCCATCACTAACACTACTTCAATAGATGTATACATCAAATCCTACTCCACCTCAAGTGCTTAGTATTTCCAAAGAGTAAAATACAACTTATTTAATCCATTGTTGCTCTAACATCATCTTAATCATACAATCTTGTCTTTACTTGACTCCAGTAACTAATACTCCAACCTCACTTTATATTAATGTGACTTGTCATGAATAATCTAGGATAATATATCTAAACTAGGGTTTAATCATGTTTTATCCACCAATGCCACTTATATAACATTCAATATTGGTGGCTAAAGCATCATCATTATAATCCTTTAATTATTTATGGCTTAGCTTAAGAATTGGTGAATCCATAGTTGATTACTCAACATTGATGAACAACAATTATTGGAATATGATTCCAATAGGAATGGTAAATATTGATATGGATAAAAAGATATATGGTGAATGATCTTGACTTGGTTTGTTTCCTACTCAATCTCACTAAAGAAGTAGGGTTAGGTATTACCATGATACTCATGGTATAAGCAGATGAGATTAAGATATAGTTGTTAAATTCTTATTATTTGTGTTATATCCTTAACTTGGTACTCATGATTGATTATAATGAATACTATGATATGATCACCTAAGGATCAAATATAAATCATTAAGTAATGTATTAGGGTTTGATTTTATTACATTTGATCTACCCTTAGGTCAAATCATGTTTACCCAAAATAAGGTTTTAGCAAAGGTCATATTGAAACTTATCACAGTCAACTTGATGATCTACTTTAATTCCATCAATTTAAGAGAAGCTTCAATCACTTTGACAAGTTTTGTTCAAAAGTACGAAAATTATTCAGATTTTCTATGCATGAATGCAATGCACACATCTGTGTTCAGCTTATTTCTAAGTCCTAATGCTGGGATGTTACACTTATGATGTTGCAGGTTACTCTGATGAGGATTAGGGTTATGAGTCTACACGCAACATGTTTGCCTGTGGCACATGAAGATGAAGACTTTACTTTATTTATTTATGTTATGAACTCTTGCACTAGCCTTTGGCTATGGACTTGTAAAAGACTATGTTTATCTCTGGAATGACGATGTAATAAAGACCTTTGTATATGTGTACTTCATCTTAAACTGTGGATGCTAGCAATTGATCTAGGGACTAGCATTGCAATCATAGGGACCTTTACCTTTATAAAGGTGGGGTCTTACATAATCATCCATACCACTGGTATTTCACTATCTCTGTAGGGTTCGCAGCATAGAAAACAAAAAATTTCCTACGATGTGAACTATATACCAAGATCTATCTACTAGATACAAACAACGGGCGGATGTATATCCGTAGAGACCATACCCTTGAAGACCGACAAAGCTTAACGAGTTCAACTCGTGGTTGATGTAGACGATCTCTTGCCGATCTCAAGATCGAGAGGAAGTCCTAGTGCCGCAAATCAGCAGCGCATCCGTGCTCGCACACACGTTCGAGGCACCGAGCAACCTCCGTCTCCTCGCTCCAGTGATGCAGCGGAAGCACAACTCTTTCTTGCCGAATAGCCACCAGGAATATGTATCTCGCTAGTCCGAGACCATGGGGGATAAATTCTAGAGGGGGAGAGAGATCCTTCACGAGGAGGTGTGAGAGACAAGTGAGGAGGGGGCTCCTTTTATAGGAGGAGGGGGGCACCCAAGGGGGTGGCCGCCGGCCATGGGGGCTGCCCCCTCCCCTCCTTCATTCATGTGGGTGGACACTCCACTCACAAAATTCCCTTTAAAATCCCTCCACTCAAAAGTCCACTCAAATTCCCATTAAATTTCCACCAAATTTAATGCAAACTCTCATTAAATAAAACTCTTTTATTTTATTCATAATTTTGTCAATTACTTTAATGAAAAACATTCACAAATAACCACTTGCTAGAATTCTATTTCACATGCATAACCACTTTATGCAATTTCACCCGAAAACCTGTTTCGGTATCTAGTGAAATAAATTCCTGCGCTTGTTCATTCTTTCGGCATGAAGCATTTGCTCCAATTGGATGTCGGTGTCTCTTAAGTGTGTCACCCTACGGTTCGTGAGTAATGCGGACATGATCGAGACCCCTCTCGGATCAATAATCAGAAGCGGGATCTGGAGACCCATACTGACTCCCACACATTCAACGATGACTTTTTTGTGATCGTCGGAACCTTTTACGCTAGTATCTTAATCCCTTTGTTTCACGATATATTACATGTCCGAGATTCGACCATCGGTATCTCCATACATAGTTTGATCTCGTTACCGACATGCACTCTTTTCTCGTTCCTGTGATATAACATTCTAGTGATCAAATCACTTGCTTGCAAGCTAATCAATGTGATATCACCGAGAGGGCCCAGAGTATATCTATCCGTCATCGGGATGAACAAATTCCACTCTCGATCCATGAGCCTCAACATAACACTTTATTAGTTCTGAATCCATCTTTATAATCACCCTGTTACGGTGTGACGTTTGATGTTATCAAGAGACTCTTCCGGTGTTAGTGATTGACATGATCTCATGGTCTAAGGATTAGGATCACTTCGTAAGTTGTTATAGCAATATAAACTCAATGACTTTGATCGTAATGCTATACTTTGGATGAATGTTCGTCACACCATTACACTAATGTTGTGATCCCATTATTAACAACATCCAATGTCCATGATCAGGAAACCTTGATCATCTTGTTAATCAACGAGCTAGTTTATGAGAGAGGCATAAGTAGGAACTTTCTGTTTGTTTATTAAACACACATGTATTAACGTTTCCGTATTAATACAATTATAGCATCTAAAATAAACATCTATTATATACTTGGAATACACATAATAAACACTTTATTATTGCCTCTCAGAGCATATTCCCTTCAGTCTCCCACTTGCACTAGAGACAATAATCTAGTTACATAGTGATAAATCTAACACCCATTGAGTTCTGGTGTTGATCATGTTTTGCTCTAGGGAGAGTTTTAGTCAACGGATCTGCTACTTTGAGATCCGTATGTACTTTACAAATCTTTATATCTCCATCCTTGACATGCTCGCGGATGGAGTAAAACCGGCGCTTAATATGCTTGGAATGCTTGTGAGACCTTGGATCTTTGGCATTGGCAATGGCACCATTGTTGTCACAATAGATCACCATTGGGTCCAACGCGTTTGCCACCACTCCTAGTTTGGATATGAACTCCTTCATCCAAACTGCTTCCTGAGCCGCTTCTGAAGCAGCAACATATTCGGCCTCCGTTGTTGATCCCGCTACCACAGGTTGTTTGGAGCTCCTCCAACTAACCGCTCCGCCATTCATGAGAAATACGTATCCGGATTGAGACTTAGAGTCATCCGGATCGGTGTCAAAGCTAGCGTCGACATAACACTAGCGACGAGCTCTTCTTCACCTCCGTATACAAGAAACATATCCTTAGTTCTTCGTAAGTACTTAAGGATATTCTTGACCGCTATCCAGTGTTCCGAACCTGGATCCAATTGGTACCTACTAGTCAAACTAATAGCATGTGCCACATCCGGTCTTGTACATAGCATGGCGTACATTATAGAGCCTATGGCTGAAGCATAGGGGACTTTGTCCATTATCTCTCTTTCTTCCGCCGAAGCCGGACTTTGAGTCTTACTCAATGTCTTGCCTTGCAACATAGGTAAGAACCCCTTCTTACTTCCGTCCATTTTAAACTTCTTTAAAATCTTATCAAGGTATGTACTTTGCGATAGCCCTATTAGGCGCCTAGATCTATCTCTATAGATCTTTATGTCTAATATGTATGACGCTTCACCTAGGTCCTTCATTGAAAATTTGCTATTTAGATAACTTTTAACACTGTTTAAAAGATCTATATCATTTCCGATCAATAATATGTCATCCACATATAATATCAGAAATGCCACATTGCTCCCACTCACTTTCTTGTAAATACAAGCTTCTCCATAAGTTTGGACAAATCCAAACTCTTTGATCACCTCATCAAAGCGGAGATTCCAACTTCGTGATGCTTGCTTCAATCCATAGATGGATCGCTGAAGCTTGCACACCTTGTTAGCATCCTTAGGATCGACAAAACCCTTTGGTTGTATCATATACAACTCTTCTTCAATATTACCATTGAGAAACACGGTTTTGACATCCATCTGCCATATCTCATAATCGAAATATGCAGCAATTGCTAACATAATCCTAACTGACTTTAGCATCGCTACGGGAGAGAAAGTCTCATCGTAGTCAACTCCTTGAATTTGTCGAAACCCCTTTGCGACAAGTCGAGCTTTATAGACGGTCACATTACCATCAGCATCAGTTTTCCTTTTGAAAATCCATTTGTTCTCCACGGCCTTTCGGTTGTGAGGTAATTCCACCAAGTTCCAAACTTGATTTTCATACATGGATTCCATCTCGGATTTCATGGCTTCTAACCATTTGTTGGAATCCGGGCTCATCATCGCTTCTTCATACGTCGCAGGGTCATCATTTTCATCAACCATGAAATTCATGACAGGATTTCCGTACAGCTCGGGAGTTGCACGCGTCCTGTTTGACCTGCGAGGTTCGGTAGTACTCTCTTTCGGAGTTTCATGATCATTATCATTAGTTCCCTCTTCAACAGGTGGAGCCAACTCCGGAACAACTTCCGGCGCTGCGCTACTCGCCATACTTTGAAGAGAAGGTTCCACAACCTCTTCGAGTTCTACCTTCAGACTACTCACACCTTTCGCGAGAAACTCTTTCTCTAGAAAGGATCCATTCTTGGCAACAAAAACCTTGCCCTCGGATCTGTGATAGAAGGAATACCCAATAGTTTCTTTAGGGTATCCTATGAAGACGAATTTTTCCGCTTTGGGTTCGAGTTTATCCGGTTGAAGTTTCTTCACATAAACATCGCATCCCCAAACTTTAAGAAATGACAGCTTAGGTTTGTTTCCAAACCACAATTCATACGGTGTCTTTTCAACGGAATTAGATGGTGCCCGATTTAAAGTGAATGCAGTAGTTTCTAGTGCATAACCCCAAAATGACAACGGCAAGTCCGTCAGAGACATCAAAGATCGAACCATATCTAATAAAGTACGATTATGACATTCCGACACACCATTTCGCTGTGGTGTTCCGGCAGGTGTGAGTTGTGAAACAATTCCACACTCTTTCATGTGAGTGCTAAACTCGTAACTTAGATACTCACCTCCACGGTCGGACCGTAGAAATTTGATCTTTCTATTACGATGATTTTCCATTTCATTCTGAAATTCCTTGAACTTTTCAAAGGTTTCAGACTTGTGTTTCATCAAGTAGATATAACCGTATCTACTCATATCATCCGTGAAAGTAACAAAATAACGATAACCACCTCGCGCCGATACACTCATTGGACCACATACATCAGAATGTATGATTTCCAATAAATCTGTCGCCCGTTCCATTGAACCGGAAAACGGCGTTCTAGTCATCTTGCCCATAAGGCATGGCTCACATGTATCAAATGATTCCTAATCAAGTGATTCCAAAAGTCCATCCGAATGGAGCTTCTTCATGCGTTTAACGCCAATATGACCTAGACGGCAGTGCCACATATATGCGGATATATCATCATTAAGTTTAATCCTTTTAGCATCAACATTATGAATATGTGTAACATTATCATCGAGATCTAATAGAAATAAACCATTCATCATCGGTGCATGACCATAAAAGATTTCATTCATATAAATGGAACAACCATTGTTCTCGGATTTAAATGAATAACCACTTCGCATCAAACACGATCCAGATACAATGTTCATGCTCAGTGCAGGCACCAGATAACATTTATTCAAGTTTATAACTAATCCCGACGGCAAGTGGAGAGGCAGCGTTCCGACGGCGATCACATCAACGCTTGATCCATTGCCGACACGCATCTTGACCTCACCCCTTGCTAGCGGTCGCTTGTTCCGCAGCCCCTGATTCGAGTTACAAATATTAGCAACTGAACCGGTATCAAATACCCAGGTGCTACTGCGAGCACTAGTCAAGTACACATCAATAACATGTATATCATATATACCTTTGTTTGCCTTGCCGGCCTTCTTGTCTGCCAGATACTTGGGGCAGTTGCGCTTCCAGTGGCCAGTCCCTTACAATAGTAGCACTCGGAATCAGACTTAGGTCCAACTCGGGGTTTCTTTTCAGGCGCGGCAACAGGATTGCCGCCCTTACTTCCCTTCCGTTTTCCCTTCTTGTCTTTCTTGAAACCAGTGTTCCTATTGATCATCAACACTTGATGTTCCTTTTTGATCTCCACTTCTGCAGTTTTAAGCATTGACAGAAGCTCGGGGAGAGACTTCTTCATGCCTTGCATATTATAGTTCATCGCGAAGCTCTTATAGCTAGGTGGCAGAGACTGCAGAACACGATGGATGCCTAAGTCAATGGGAATCGATATTCCCAAGGACACAAGCTTATCGGCGTAACCCGACATCTTGAGTACATGCTCACTAACGGAGTTGTGCTCTTCCATCATGCAGCTAAAGAACTTTTCTGAAGCGTTGTAGCTCTCTACAGTAGCATGTGTGTCGAAAATCATTTTCAACTCACCCATTGTATCAAATGCATTGCCGTTTTCGAAACGCTTTCGAAGTTCCGGCTCTAGCCCATACAATATGCCGCAATGAACTAAGTTGTGGTCCTCCTGACGAGTCTGATAGACATTCTTCTCCTCGTCAGGGGCATCATCAAAAGGTGGGGGGCCTAACGGGGCTTCTAGCACATATTGCTTTTGTGCAGCAGAGAGGAGAATCCTCAAATTCATGGCCCATTCGGTAAAGTTGCTACCGTTCGTTGCTAGTTTCTCTTTCTCCATGAACACATTGAAATTAAAAGCAAGTGGTGCCATCTACAACAGAATTTGTAAAGTTTTAGACTAAGTGTATGATAGATTGAGTTCAAATAATCCATATTATGAATGAACTCCCACTCAAAAACGACATCCCTCGTGCCTTTTTGGTGATTACATGAACCAAATCCACTACACCAAGTCCGATCATCACGTGAGTCGGTATAGCTTCAAAGGCGAGCATCAAATGGGCATCATATCAACTATATGACTCATGCTTAACCTTTCGGTCCGTGTTCCGAGGCCATGTCTGTACATGCTAGGCTCGCCAAGTTAGAACCTTAGTATTCGCGTGTGTAACTGTTTTACACCCGAAATATGGTCGTGGATCCAAGAACACCCGATCATCACGTGATGTCTTGGAGCGACGAAAACATAATCGGTGCATACTAAAGGAAGAACACATTATTATCTTGATATTTAAATGAGGGATCATCTTATTATGCTAACAAAGCGCTAAACAAGCAATATAAGATGCTATCAAACATCATATGTTTATTAGTGAAATTATATGGTTCCCGCAGATGATCTCTATCATGTGCATCGTGGTATGATCACTATCATACCTATATGTGTAAATCCAAGGTCTATGGATTTTACACGCTATGTGTGTTGTAAGAGTATCATCTCATACTTCTACTTACAACACTACCATATCATAACACTAGCCCAGCAACAATCTAAACTAGACGCCTCTAATTTATCCATTGCAAGTTTTACGTGGCTTGGGGCTTTCGAGATAGAACCATTCTTACCTACAAACATGAACCACAACGAGGATAATCAAATTTTTGACAACTCTCTTGCAAAATAGATATTGACTATAGTAGGAGAGACAGACACCCGCAAGCCACTTATGCAAACTAGTTGCATGTCAAGCGTGGAACAGGTCTCATGTGCGAGGACATGTAAAGTTTGTCCGGGCCGCTTCATCCCACTATGCCACCAATATCCAAAATTACAACAAAGGAGCAACAACATGATCATCATCGCCCACATACTCATATGTGTACTACCCGTGTAAAGTATCTATGCATAGATCCGGCTCTGATACCACTGTAGGGTTCGCAGCATAGAAAACAAAAAATTTCCTACGATGTGAACTATATACCAAGATCTATCTACTAGATACAAACAACGGGCGGATGTATATCCGTAGAGAACATACCCTTGAAGACCGACAAAGCTTAACGAGTTCAACTCGTGGTTGATGTAGACGATCTCTTGCCGATCTCAAGATCGAGAGGAAGTCCTAGCGCCAAATCAACAGCGCATCCGTGCTCGCACACACGTTTGAGGCACCGAGCAACCTCCGCCTCCTCGCTCCAGCGATGCAGCGGAAGCACAACTCTTTCTTGCCGAATAGCCACCGGGAACATGTATCTCGCTAGTCCAAGACCATGGGGGATAAATTCTAGAGGGGGAGAGAGATCCTTCACGAGGAGGTGTGAGAGACAAGTGAGGAGGGGGGCTCCTTTTATAGGAGGAGGGGGGGAACCCAAGGGGGTGGCTGCCGGCCATGGGGGCTGCCCCCTCCCCTCCTTCATTCATGTGGGTGGACACTCCACTCACAAAATGCCCTTTAAAATCCCTCCACTCAAAAGTCCACTCAAATTCCCATTAAATTTCCACCAAATTTAATGCAAACTCTCATTAAATAAAACTCTTTTATTTTATTCAGAATTTTGTCAATTTCTTTAATGACAAACATTCACAAATAACCCCTTTCTATAATTCTATTTCACATGCATAACCACTTTATGCAATTTCACCCGAAAACCTGTTTCGGTATCTAGTGAAATAAATTCCTGCGCTTGTTCATTCTTTCGGCATGAAACATTTGCTCCAATTGGATGTCGGTGTCTCTTAAGTGTGTCACCCTACGGTTCGTGAATAATGCGGACATGATCGAGACCCCTCTCGGATCAATAATCAGAAGCGGGATCTGGAGACCCATACTGACTCCCAGACATTCAATGATGACTTTTTTGTGATCGTCGGAACCTTTTACGCTAGTATCTTAATCCCTTTGTTTCACGATATATTACATGTCCGAGATTCGATCATCGTTATATCCATACCTAGTTTGATCTCGTTACTGACATGCACTCTTTTCTCGTTCCTGTGATATAACATTCTAGTGATCAAATCACTTGCTTGCAAGCTAATCAATGTGATATCACCGAGAGGGCCCAGAGTATATCTATCCGTCATCGGGATGAACAAATTCCACTCTCGATCCATGAGCCTCAACATAACACTTTATTAGTTCTGAATCCATCTTTATAATCACCCTGTTACGGTGTGACGTTTGATGTTATCAAGAAACTCTTCCGGTGTTAGTGATTGACATGATCTCATGGTCTAAGGATTAGGATCACTTCGTAAGTTCTTATAGCAATATAAACTCAATGACTTTGATCGTAATGCTATACTTCGGATGAATGTTCATCACACCATTACACTAATGTTGTGATCCCATTATTAACAACATCCAATGTCCATGATCAGGAAACCTTGATCATCTTGTTAATCAACGAGCTAGTTTATGAGAGAGGCATAACTAGGAACTTTCTGTTTGTTTATTAAACACACATGTATTAACGTTTCCGTATTAATACAATTACAGCATGCAAAATAAACATCTATCATATACTTGGAATACACATAATAAACACTTTATTATTGCCTCTCAGGGCATATTCCCTTCAATCTCTGCGCCGAACTAGTGCACATATACACCTGACAAGGGTATTGGATATGTTGGGGACACAAGAGACTTCTTGTATCTTGATTGCAGGGTTGCTTGAGAGGGATACCTTTGACCACTTCCTCCTTGAGTTCGATAAACCTTGGGTAATCTATTTAAGAGAAACTTGCTGCTGCTCTACAAAGATCTACACTTGGAGGCCCAACAACTATCTACAAGAATAGAAGTGCGTAGACATCAAGCTCTTTTCTGGCGCCGTTGCCGGGGAGGTAAGGTAAAAGGTACTCACATCCTCTGGCTAGTAAGCTATCTTCTAGTACTGTTGCTAGTGTGTGAGTGCTCGAAGTTATTTCCTTTAGATTCTGCAATTTTGTCTTTTTTTTCTTGTTTTCACTAGTTAGGCTTAATGGAAAACAACAACAAAATTAGAGAGATTTATAGTATTTATCTTGAGTTAGGACATGAAGTGTTTTAAGATAAGAGTAAAAAACCTATGGAACTTTATTTGCATGCTAATAGCAATGTTATTAGTATGAAATCTTTGGACACCATTATTGCTAATGCTATGGAAACGTATAAGCTTGGGGAAGCTAGTTTTTATGAAAATGATCTTTTTAGTTCCCCAGCTTTGGAAGATAGCTATTCTATTGCTTATGATGATACCAAACCTCCAATATATGATGATTACAATGATGAATATGATATTTACAGTCCACCTACTATTGAGGAGAAAATTAATTGTGATTACAGTATGCCTCCTATATTTGATGATTATTGTGATGAGAATAATAATTATAGCTATTTTGTTGAATTTGATCCCACTACTAATAAGAGTTACTATGCTTATGTGGAGAGTAATAATTATTATATGCATGTGGCTCATGATAAGAATGTTTTATGTGATAGTTATATTGTTAATTTTATTCATGATGCTACTGAAAGTTATTATGAGAGAGGGAAACATGGTCTTATGCACCTCAATAATATTAAGTTTCCTGATGCAGCCCGTCCTACGACCGCTACTACATCTACTCCCACGAGCTCCCCAAGTGGACCCATGACTCGCGCCCGAGCCAAACTCCTTCAAGCTAAGGTGAACTCGCTCCTCTCCTTGTGTGACTTCGATACACCCTTGGATGGCCTGCTACTTCATACGCATACCTTGTGCATCATCAGGTACGAAGAGAAGGACCCACAGAACGGAGGAGCACCAGCGGAAGAGACCAAATGCTCTCTGTCGCCAGCGGTACTACCGGACCTGGCGACCGGTACTACCGCCCGGCGGCACTACCGCCCCCTGCTACCGCCACCAACAGAAGACCCCAGCGCAAACCAGATGCTCTCTGTCACTGGCGGTACTACCGGCCCAGGACCCGGTACTACCGGACGACGGCACTACCGCCCCCTGCTACCGCCACCAACAGAAGGCTCCAGCGGAAGTCCAAGGACGACAAGCGGTACTACCGGGCCAGGAAGCGGTACTATCGGCTGACCGGTACTACCGGTCGTGCTGGACCGGTACTACCGGACGACACAGAACCTGATCGTGTTAAGTCGGCCCAGTGCCTTGTAACCCTCTCTATATTTTGCTATTTGTTCCCAAAATACCCCTGTTTATGTGGTTGTCCTATAAATAGCCCCCACCCTCCATTGTAAACCCTAGACTTGGATAATAATAGATTAAGGAAACCCTTTGAGGAACTTATATCTATTGGTCTCATGCTCCTACCAAGGAGCACCGGATTGTCCACCCTCCTCTTGGATCTTGCCTAGTGCGTTTAGGTTGTACAAGGCCTTGGGTTCTCGGTTTCTCGCCCCCAAGTCGTCAAGATCTCACCAAGCACCTCGTCCCCCGTTGTTGGCGTGGAGAGCGAGCTTCGCCCAACACCGATCCTAGAGATTATGTTGGACCGGTTGCCACCGGCGTGAGTTATCGGCGTGTATCGTGTTTTGTGTGCGTGAGTTCGTCAGATTCTCCGTGTGCGTGTGTTCGTGGATTTCATCCCCTTTCCCCCTTCCACCGCTTTACCCTCGATTTCCGCGGAGATTCGTGAAAGATCGGGCCACCCCAAGGGGTTACCCCTTAACATCTTGGTATCAAGAGCAAGGTTGATCACGAATTTCCCCCCAATTTTTCTTTATCCACCTTAAAATCGAAAATCCCACCAAAAAGAGCCCCAATTTGCCTTCAGATCGATCTTTGGATTTGGTGAGTTTTTCGTGGTTTTGGTCCATAGATCTGTTGCTTTTGGAGTCGATCTATAGCCCCTGTTGTTCCTAGCCCAGCCTTTCGGTCAGTTTCCCACGAATTTGAGGTTTGTGTCAAGTGGATCTCGTTTTCGTTCTTGTTCTGCGACTAGCGGTACTACTGGTCGATCTGGCGGTACTACCGCCGTCCGGTACTACCGGCCCTGCCTGGCGGTACTACCGCCAGTCACAGAAGCTTTTTATCCTTCTCTTGACGCCTCATTTTCGTTTGCTGACTTTCCCCCTTTAGCTTGTTCGTGTTTCGCGTGTTTGTCGCCCTTTTAACACAAGCTTCTGCATCAAAGTCACCCGCGCTCATCGACACCGCGACACTCGAACATCATCCCCACCACCGGTTGCAAGTCGTCAACAATACCAAAGGTATAACTTGCACCACTTTGACAACTCCATATCTTCCTTTGTGTGTATCTATCCTATGAGAGCAACTCATTTTGTGTTTGTCTAAGCATTGTGCACTTGCCTTCGGAAAGTGAGAGTGTGAGGCCAAATACAAAAGTTAACATAGTAGCATAGAAAGGGATAAAAAGGAAAAGAATCGAAAAAAAGAGAGAAAAAGAAAAAGATACATAGTCTCCCAATACAAAGAGAATACCATGTAAGCCAAGAAAGAGAGGAAAAAGAGCGCACCAAGGCAAGTGCACAAATCTATTGCTTATCCTCTTTTGGCAAACGAGTTGTGGTCTCTCCTTGAGTTGGCACGACAATCGAGCGTAGTCTTCGTTAGGACCTTTTGTGCTCATTTTCATAGTCGTGCTAACCCCGTTTTTCTCCACGTGTGTGTTTTCCGTGTTTTTGTAGATCGTATCCTTTTGCTTTTGATCTTTGGTTCTTTACCACGTAGAACAATAACCTTTTGCTTGGATCGTTTCGTTTGGTTTTCCACAATCCTAACCTTCCACCAAAAGCTTTTGAGAGTTGTAGTATATTTGTGTGTGAGTTTCTTGCCCATTTCACTTTTGCACGCTGTTCGCTCATTTGTGTGGCAATTGGTTTTATATAATCTCCAAGGTGAGGTAAAAGGCTAACTCTCCGCACCCTTTTTCTCCATATACAACCCTTGTTGGCTTTTCATCATGGACAGGCATGGAGAGCCATCCCAACCACCACAACCTCCGGAGGATGACACACAATTCATGACAATATGGGACCATTGAAAGGTCCAAGGAGAATTCAACTACCGTTGTGAAGCTCTTGAGCGGCGCCAAGATGGAAAATTTAGCGAGGCCCGTGTGGAATTCAAGAACATCGACAATCGCTTCGAAGAAGTCCGTGGCCAAATGCATGCCATGCAACACAACCTCGGTCATCAAAATGAAGCTCTTGGTCGTGCACTCGCCTCAACGGATGAGAAGCTTCAACGCCTCATTGATGGACTAGCAAGGCCACGCTTGCGCGAATCAAGCTCATCTCGGCACTCCTCAAGTGAATCAAGTGCACCTCGCCGTCACGCTTCAAGGCACCGGGATGGACCCGTTCTTCAATCCATGAGCTCTTCTCAAGCGGTACCATCTCCGCGACACGCCGCAACGTCAAGCTATGATGGTGACCTCTCCATAAGACCTCCACGACGTGAAGCGAACCGGCCACAACCAAGGGCACTTGTGATTCAACAAGAGCAACCTCACATGGAACACCAAGCCCATCGCCGTCGACATGTCCCTTCAACAACAAGTGAAGCACTCGAAGAGGACGAACAAGATCACCGTCGATGTGAAGCTCTCGAAGATCCACCAAGGCGTCATCATCGACATGATCGTCCACGTCGGCAACATGATGGTCATGGCGAGCCTCCTCTACATCAAGAACAAGAGCAAGATCCCCAAGCTCGTCGTGAGTACCATCAACCTCCTCCTCGTCCTCAACCGCACCAACAAAACGAGCAAGCTCCCCAAGCTCGTCGCCAAAACCAAGTTCCACCACCAAACGCGGCACCTCAACAACCGCAAGAGAAACGCAACAATCACCAAGCAAGACATGAGAGCTCGGATGATGATGATGACCGTCCAAATCATGGCAACCGCCACAATCGGAACCGCAATGGAGAAGAAACTTTCGGCAAGCTCAAATTCACCATGCCCAAGTTCACCGGTTCCAATGAGCCCGAGGAATATCTCTCTTGGGAACTCAAGGTCGACAAGATCTTCCGCATGCACAACTATAGCAATGAGAAGATGATGGCCATGGCATCCCTCGAGTTTGATGAGTATGCCAACCTTTGGTGGGAACAAGTCCAACTCGCTCGCGAAGCAAAAGAAGAGCCTCCAATATCAACTTGGCAAGATATGAAGGCTCATATGAGATCCCGCTTTGTTCCTTCACACTACACGCATGACCTCTTCAACAAGCTTCAAACGCTTAGTCAAGGGACAAAGACCGTGGAAGAGTACTTCAAGCAAATGGAGCTCAACATGATCTGTGCCAACATTGAAGAGCGTGATGAACAAACAATGGCATGCTTACTCAATGGCTTGAACCATCCCATCAAGCGCATCATCGAGTTCCAAAAGTACAACAACATGGTTGAGCTTGTGCACATCGCATCAAAGGCTGAGCGTCAAGTGCAAGAGGACATCAAGTACAACAAGCCAAAGACGTACTTCACCTACAAGCAAGCACCAACCACTACTCCAACGACACCAAGTGGAAGCTCCTCAAGTACCACCAAGCTTCCCTTCAAGCCAACTCTCCCTCAAGGAAAACAGCCCCCAAGTGGCAAATACACAAGGGATGATCAACCATTCAATGGTGAGTGCTACAAGTGTGGAGGCAAAGGGCACAAGTCGAATGCATGTGGAAACAAGAAAGTTTTGTTCATCCATGACAACAGCGATGAAGAATACTTGAGTGAAGAAGAGTTTGATGCAAGGGTCAAGGAAGCCATGGCAAGGAAACATTTGGAAGAGGACCAAGAACTTCTTGTGTGTGAGCATGACGCAAGTCCATCGCTTGTGGTCACAAGGGTCTTAACTACCCAAGCCAATGAGAATGAAGACCAACGCTCGAACATCTTCCAAACCCGTGCCGGCATCAATGGGAAGTCCATCAAAGTTGTCATCGATGGAGGGAGTTGCCACAACCTTGCAAGTACGGAATTGTGTGAGAAACTCAATCTCACCCTCCATCCGCATAAACACCCCTACCATATACAATGGCTAAGTGACCATGGATCCGTCAAGATCAAGCACACCGTCTCGGTAACGTTCTCAACTGGACCCTACAAGGACACGGTGGAATGTGACATGGTCCCCATGACGGTTTGCCATATGTTGCTCGGAAGGCTGTGGCAATATGACAAGCGTGATTTGCATGATGGTCACTCAAACACTTATACCTTCAAATGGCTTGATAAAACTTGTGTGTTGCAACCAATGACTCCTAGCCAAATAATTGCGGACAATGCAAAGGCTTTAGCGAGGGCGCAATACACAAAAACACCTTGTGAGAAGAGTGGTGAGCGAGAGAACCACACCATAGTGAGTGAGAGCTACAAGCCAAACTCGAGTGAAAAAACTAAGAGTGTTCTTCTTGCCACCAAAAGTGAGATGAGAGAAGTGCGGAACAACCCATCCATCTTGCACTATGTCCTTGTATGCAAGGGACTAGCGCAAGGAACTAACGACTTGACAAATGTTCCTCCTTCTTTGATGGCTATTTTGCAGGAATTCCAAGATGTATTTCCCGAAGAGCTTCCTCATGGCCTTCCTCCTCTTCGTGGAATCGAGCACCGCATCGACCTCATACCCGGCGCCCCACTCCCAAACCGCGTCGCGTATCGCACGAACCCGGAAGAGACAAAAGAGATCGAATGCCAAATCAACCAACTCGTCTCCAAAGGTTTGATCCAAGTAAGCACTAGCCCAAGCGCGGTCCCCGTGATTCTAGTTCCAAAAACAAATGATACGTTGCGGTTATGCATGGATTGCCGTCCAATCAATGCTATCACCGTGCGTTATCGACATCCTATACCGCGTCTTGATGACATGCTTGATGAGTTATGTGGAGCCATTATATTTTCGAAAATTGATCTTCGTAGTGATTACCACCAAATTCGCATGGCCGAAGGTGATGAGTGGAAAACCGCCTTCAAGACCAAGCTTGGTCTCTATGAATGGTTGGTTATGCCTTTTGGCTTATCTAATGCCCCATCTACCTTCATGCGTCTCATGAACCATATTTTGAGATCTCTCATTGGGAAGAGTGTAGTTGTTTACTTTGATGACATCCTTGTCTATAGCAAGTCACTAGAGGAGCATGTTACTCATGTTAAGGAGGTCCTTCAAATCCTCCGTCATGAAACGCTTTATGCTAATCTCCCAAAGTGCACTTTTAAAAAAGACAAGCTGATTTTCCTTGGTTTTGTTGTGTCTTCTAATGGCATTGAAGTTGATGTCTCAAAAGTCAAGGACATACGAGATTGGCCCATCCCTACAAATGTTAGTGAACTTCGTAGTTTTCATGGGTTGGCTGGCTTTTACCGTCGCTTTGTGAAAGACTTTTCTACCATTGCTTGCCCCCTCAACGAATTGACCAAGAAAAATGTCACGTTCGTTTGGGGAAAAGCACAACAAAAGGCTTTCGATGAGCTCAAAAAGAGGCTCACCGAAGCACCACTTCTTGCATTACCGGATTTCACAAAAACCTTTGAGATTGAATGTGACGCTAGTGGTATTGGCATTGGTGGCGTCCTTATGCAAAATGGGCGTCCTATTGCTTACCATAGTGAGAAACTTGATGGCGCACGCCTAAACTATCCCATTTATGACAAAGAACTTTTTGCCTTGGTTCGAGTTCTTCAAGTGTGGCAACACTATCTTTGGCCCAAAGAATTTATCATCCATTCCGACCATGAGTCGTTGAAGTATCTCAAGGGCCAAGCCAATTTGAATAAAAGGCACGCAAAATGGGTTGAGTTCATGGAGTCTTTTCCTTACATTGTCAAATACAAGAAGGGCAAATAAAATGTGGTAGCGGACGCCTTGTCTCGCAAAAACACAAGCCTTCTTACACGACTTGAAGTAAATGTCTTGGGTCTTGATGACATTAAATCTTTGTACGCGTCCGACCCTTTCTTTGGACCAATTTTTGCAAAATGTTCAATAGACAAAGGGATTGATGATTTCTATTTGCATAAGGGTTTTCTTTTCAAACAAAACAAGCTTTGCATTCCGAAATCATCTCTCCAACTTTTGCTTCTTCAAGAGTCCCATGGTGGAGGCCTTATGGGTCACTTTGGCCGTGACAAGACATATGACATGCTCTGCACTCACTACTTTTGGCCAAAGATGAAGTGCGACGTGGAGCGCCACGTCCAACGATGCACTACATGTATCCAAGCTAAGTCTAAGTCCAACCCCTTTGGTCTTTATATGCCATTGCCTATCCCTCATGCACCTTGGTCGGACATTAGCATGGACTTTGTGTTAGGCTTGCCTAGATCTAAACATGGACATGACTCTATATTTGTAGTAGTGTATTGCTTTTCAAAAATGGCACATTTCATTCCGTGCCATAAGACCGATGATGCTTCACATGTAGCAAATTTGTTTTTCAGGGAAATAATTCGGCTACACGGTGTACCAAGAACAATCGTCTCCGACCGTGACGTAAAATTCATGAGCTACTTCTGGAAGACTCTCATGGCCAAGCTCGGCATCAAGCTCCTCCTCACGTCCGCCTCATATCCTAAAACCGAAGGACAAACCGAGGTCGTCAATCGAAGTCTTGGCACACTCCTCCGGGTGTTGATAAAGAAGAACCTTAAAGACTAGGAGGAATGTATTCCACACGCCGAGTTCGCCTACAACCGCGCCAAGCACTCCACCACCATGAGGAGACCGTTCATGATCGTCTACGGCTTCGAGCCTCTCACCGCGCTCGATATCCTTCCACTACCACTTCATGATCGTGCCAATATGGACATTGTCAAGCGCGCCAACACAATGAAGAAACTCCATGAAGACAAAAGAGCTACGATCGAGCAACAAGTCCTTCGCCAAGCATCAAGACTAAACAAGAACAAGAAAGAGATGATCTTCGAAGAGGGCGACCTTGTGTGGATACACTTAAGTAAAGACCGCTTCCCCAAGGAACGCGACTCAAAACTCAAGCCAAGGGGTGATGGACCATTCAAAGTGCTCAAGAGGATCAACACCAACGCTTATATCATCGATATCCCAACATCAAAGTATCTTGTGAGCTCGACATTCAATGTCAAGGAAATCTCACCCTACCATGTAGAAGATGAAGTTGAGAAGGTTGAAGAGTCGAGGACGACTCTTTCCCAAGGGGGGGAGCTGATGCAGCCCGTCCTACGACCGCTACTACATCTACTCCCACGAGCTCCCCAAGTGGACCCATGACTCGTGCCCGAGCCAAACTCCTTCAAGCTAAGGTGAACTCGCTCCTCTCCTTGTGTGACTTCGATACACCCTTGGATGGTCTGCTACTTCATACGCATACCTTGTGCATCATCAGGTACGAAGAGAAGGACCCACAGAACGGAGGAGCACCAGGGGAAGAGACCAAATGCTCTCTGTCGCCAGCGGTACTACCGGACCTGGCGACCGGTACTACCGCCCGGCGGCACTACCGCCACCAACAGAAGACCCCAGCGCAAACCAAATGCTCTCTGTCACTAGCGGTACTACCGGCCCAGGACCCGGTACTACCGGACGACGGCACTACCGCCCCCTGCTACCGCCACCAACAGAAGGCTCCAGCGAAAGTCCCAGGACGACAAGCGGTACTACCGGGCCAGGAAGCGGTACTACCGGCTGACCGGTACTACCGGTCGTGCTGGACCGGTACTACCGGACGACACAGAACCTGATCGTGTTAAGTCGGCCCAGCGCCTTGTAACCCTCTCTATATTTTGCTATTTGTTCCCAAAATACCCCTGTTTATGTGGTTGTCCTATAAATAGCCCCCACCCTCCATTGTAAACCCTAGACTTGGATAATAATAGATTAAGGAAACCCTTTGAGGAACTTATATCTATTGGTCTCATGCTCCTACCAAGGAGCACCGGATTGTCCACCCTCCTCTTGGATCTTGCCTAGTGCGTTCAGGTTGTACAAGGCCTTGGGTTCTCGGTTTCTCGCCCCCAAGTCGTCAAGATCTCACCAAGCACCTCGTCCCCCGTTGTTGGCGTGGAGAGCGAGCTTCGCCCAACACCGATCCTAGAGATTATGTTGGACCGGTTGCCACCGGCGTGAGTTATCGGCGTGTATCGTGTTTTGTGTGCGTGAGTTCGTCGGATTCTCCGTGTGCGTGTGTTTGTGGATTTCATCCCCTTTCCCCCTTCCACCGCTTTACCCTCGATTCCCGCGGAGATTCGTGAAAGATCGGGCCACCCCAAGGGGTTACCCCTTAACATTTCCCCTATTTATGTTGAAATTTTTGAAGTTGCACTTGTTTTGCTTTCCTATGCTTGTTGCTTTGTGCTTTCATGACTTGTTTATTTACAAGTTCCTATGCATAGGAAGTGGGTTAGACTTAAATGTGTTTTGAATTTGCTTCTTGATTCTCTCTTTTACTTCAATTCATATTTCTTATGTGATCATCTTCTCAAACTATCAAGCCTAACTTAAAGGCGGTAAAGAAAAGTACTTATTGGGAGATAGCCCAAATTTCGTTAGGTTTTTCTTTTGTTGAGTCTTGGAAGTTATTACTTCTGTAATAACCTCTCCTTATCCTTTTTGTGTGGTTTTTGTGCCAAGAATAACCTCTAATGAGAGAGAAGTAATATTTGGGGAAGTTGCTATCCCAAAATAGATTTTTGTGCTTCACTGTAAAAATTGGCAAAAAATCTCTGTAAGTCGAATTGAGCTGTACTTTTCAGAATAAATGTCCTAGGTTGTTATCTAACTTCCATTACTTCAAAACTTTTCGATTTGAGTAATAGAAGGTCTTCGAAAAAATCGGTTTCTACCCGCTGGTATGTTTTGACAGATTTCTGCCATTATTTGCATTTGCCTCTTATTGATTTATTTTTGGTGAATTGAGATTTTTGAGGGAATTGCTAAAGTATCTTGTGTTTTTAATGAAAGTTTTTCTGTTTTGAAACTAAACCCCAAAGGTTTATTATCTTTTGAATACACTAATGTTGCTAATGAAGATTGTGTGAAGTTTTGTATGAAGGAAAATTTCCAGGTGTAGAGAAAGAATGATGTAATGAGATGAAGAATGGACAAAAGCTCAAGCTTGGGTATGCAACCCCGTGTCACCCCAAGAAATATTCAAGAGGTACAAGCGTCAAATCTTGGGGATGCCCAAGGCATTCCCTTCTTCATCAATAAAAATCTCAGGTCTTTCTAGACACTTCGTTTTTATTGTTTCATGCATAATTGTGTTGTTCTTGGAGCATTTTTGCTTTTGTTTTTAGTTTTCATTTGTTTGGTTTGCTGCAATAAGTTGGTTGGATCCCAACACACTTATTTTTGGAGAGAGACACACTCTGTTTTCATTTCCTAGAACACTCTAGTTTTCATTCTTATTGTTTTGTGAGTGTTCTCTTTTGATAGCACTGTGTTTAGCCTTAGTTTTCTTGTGCTTTCAGGTTTGAACTTTTTAGTTCTTCTTTGTGGATTTGTGAGACAATATCACTGATCTTTGTTGATCATTATCTTTATGAGTTGTTTCAAATAAGTCGATTGGTGTTGGAAAAGAGTAGGAAGTTTCATGCTTATAGTGGTACAAAAGTGAGCTTGCTTTGACTGTGGCTTAGACTTTATCATGTCATGCTAGATGTTGTTTTGACCTTATGCTTAGTTATTATTGCTGTAGCATGACTTGTTTCAAACAATTAAGATTGCTTGATGTGCCTTGAAAGAATTATGCGTTGTTTTAGCATACAAAAGCATAATATTGTGGTATTCTCCTTTGATGCTTTGTTTGGGTTAACTTGGCACATGCTTACACCATGTTATGACTATGAACCAGTCACCTTAGACTCTATTATCATTTAGTTTTTAACTTGTGGTACCACTTTATGCTTTGATTAGTAATGTTTTGTCGCTCTGCATGATTATGGCCATTATTGCTCTCTTAGTTGGGTGCTCCCAGTCTTTTGCTAGCCTCCACTTGTATGAGTAAGCTCTACTCATGCATCCAACTCCCAAGAAACCAAGTTATTCCAAAGTGTCCACTATAAATTCCTATGCATGGTGTGTTACACCATTCCAAGTATATTCTTGTCTTATATATTTTCGAAATTAAACTTGTTATTTGAAAGTTAGTGACTAAAGCTCTCACAAACTTGATGGCACACTTTATTTTTCTTGCCCCTAGTAAACTTGAACCATTGTGTCATCTATGTTGTATATGCTTGCACTTATACGTTGGGATTAGCAGAACCGTGCTATCACGGGGAACGCTTTCAACATTGCACTTGTACATTGTACCCAGTTGATATCATGCTCTTTTATTTGCGGATGTCGTCGATGTGAAATAAAAGAGGAGCTTGTAAGTCCATGGATTTATGTATGTGTGTTAGAGAAACGTCTGGGCTGCTAGCCTAAGCCATGCCTAATCATGGTGGAAACTTGCAGCATCACCATAGTGAGCAATCTATGAAGCTTTCTTCTTATAAAAAAGAGAGACATATTGAAAAGAGGAAAGAGAGAAAAAAGCACCATTTTCCCATGGTAAATAAGAAGATTGCTGAGATGCTCATTATCTGCTTGCCTTGTCATTTTGATTATGGGATAGCTCATGTATCATGTGCAAGGGGTACCCCATTGGCTGTTCTCTATGATACACATAAATTTACTATGACAAGAACTTACCGGTGACTAAAGTTGAGTAGCATGAGGATCGGCCCTCGTACTCAAGGGACATGATATTGCCAACTTATACTTTGTCAAGCATATACTCCATAGTTTGTTCACTTTAACCTTAATCACTTCAAGATGCTTATGATAGGGGCAATGAGAGCTGAAAGCTAACAAGTACCATAATCTCTTTATGAGACTTGAAATCCCTGCTTCCCTTTGAAGGGCCTTTCTTCCATTTTTATATTGAGTCTCCACCTTCTATCCTTAGGCACCAATTAAGAAAGCATAGTTGTCATTCTTAGTTCTATGTGCATTGTCCCAAAACTTATTGATTGATTCATAATGTTGATATTGCTTGTTCTTGAACTATTTGTATGTAGTCACCCTTATGAACTTTGAAGGTGTCCTATGCATTTATGTTTTTCTACTCCATGAGGGACAAGATGAATGCCACTATGCTATGTTTTCTATATGTGAAACAAACAAACGTCTTTCAATACATTGTTATTCATGATCTTTGTCTGTATCCTTTCATGTTGCAACATAGTTCCTATGTCTTATTGTTAGAAGTTCATCTTTCATGCTCATGTTTAGAGTACTTTGATCCCAGCTTTCAATGCTTGCAAATAGTTTGATCAAGATTGTGATAGTGCATGTCACCTAAAAAATTATTCTTTTTATCACTTACCTACTCGAGGACGAGCAGGATTTAAGATTGGGGATGCTTGATACGTCGTAAACGTATCTATAATTTTTTATGCTCCATGCTTGTTTTGTATCATTTGTCTTATGCTTTGTCTACACTTTGAGGTATTTTTATACACTTTATGGAACTAACCTATTAACAAGATGCCACAGTAATAGTTGCATGTTTTATGTTGTTTTTGGTTTCAGAAATCTATAAAATGAGTATTCTCGGAATTGGACGGGACAAAAGCCAATCTTCATATTTTCCCCGGATCGATACGAAAAATCGAAGTAGAGATGGAGTAGGGCACCAGGGTGGCCACACCCTAGGGTGGCACGGGCCCACCCTGGCTGCGCAACCAGGGGGTGTGGGCCCCTGGGCCTCCACCGACCTTGCCTCCTTCGCCTATAAGAAGCTCCCGGGGAGAAAATCCTAAATCATCTGACAGAAAGACATGAAAACCTCCATAGCGCCGCCGCCACCGAAGGGGAGATTTGGGGGACAGAAGTCCCTGTTCTGGCACCCTGCCGAGAGGGGGAAGTGCCCCTGAAGCCATCTCCTTCGATCTCGACCACCATCTCCATCACCGTTGTTGATTCCCATGATGAGGAGGGAGTAGTTCTTCCTCGAGGATAAGGGCTCTACCGGTAGCTATGTGTTCATCTCTCTCTCTCTCTCTCTCTCTCTCTCTCTCTCTCTCTCTCTCTCTCTCTCGTTCTATGTGTGATCATATTGTGATCATGAGATTTGTAATCAAGTAGATCTACTTTGCTACTCAAGTGCTTTAATAGATCTCCGGCTCTCCCCACGTGTGTGAAAGTGACAACGTGCATACCATGGTGGCACTTAGGCTAGAATCTACATAAATACTCAAGTGCTTCAATATATCTATGCTTTTCCCCACGTGTGTGAAAGTGAAAGTGTGCGCGCCGTGTGTGGCACATAAGCTAGACTATATATATATATATATATATATATATATATATATATTTGTTATGCGTTATATTTGGAGTTGTATGTCTTTATGAAATTGTGGTGTTTGTTGGAACCATCTAGCGCTCAAGGTGACAGTGTGGGGTTATCTAGATGGGGAAGGCATACTTTGAGGTGTGATGTTATAGCCCTACCATGGATTAGAGTGTCCAACCAGAAAGTAGTTCAGGGTAGTATCATTAAGATAAGATATTTATATGAGAGAGTGTTCACTAGTGAAAGTATGATCCCTAGGCCTTATTTCTAAGCATTGAAACACTGTTTGCATCTAGATCTGTTGCATGTTTGCTTGCTTCCAGTCTTTTCCTCCTCGTCAAGCTCTTTTTCTGGCACCGTTGTCTTATAATCATCCATACCACTTGTATTTCACTATCTCTTCACGAACTAGTGCACCTATACACCTGACAAGTGTATTGGGTGTGATGGGGACACTAGAGACTTCTTGTATCTTGATTGCAGGGTTGCTTGAGAGGGATACCTTTGACCACTTCCTCCCTGAGTTCGATAAACCTTGGGTAATCTACTTAAGGGAAACTTGTTGCTGCTCTAGAAACCTCTCCACTTGGAGGCCCAACAACTGTCTACAAGAATATAAGTGCGTAGACATCACAACATCAATAGTCCTACTAGCATAATTGATAACATTCAATTTTTTATCTATTTGTTGCCCAAGAACAACACCTACATCAAAATCACTAGCATCACGCATAATCTCAAAGGGTAAATTCCAATCAGGAGGTTGAACAATAGGAGCTGTAGTTAAAGATTTCTTTAAAGTTTCAAAAGCTTCCTTACAATCATCATCAAACACAAAAGGTACATCTTTTTGGAGAAGATTAGTAAGAGGTTTTGAATTTTTGGAGAAATCTTTAATAAACCTTCTATAGAAACCAGCATGACCCAGGATACTATGAATACCTTTAATATCCCCAGGACAAAGAATTTTCTCAATTGCTTCAACTTTGGCTGTGTCAACTTCAATGCCTATTTCAGAAATTTTGTGTCCAAGAACAATCCCTTCATTAACCATGAAGTGGCATGTCTCCCAATTAAGAACAAGATTAGTTTCTTCACATCTCTGCAAAACTTTATCTAGGTTGTGCAAACAATTATCAAAGTAAGTTCCATAGATGGAGAAATCGTCCATGAATACTTCCACAATTTCTTCACAAAAAACCATGAAAGCTAGCAAACATACATCTCTGAAAAGTAGCAGGAGCATTACATAAACCAAAAGTCATACGCCTATAAGCATAAGTTCCATAAGGACACGTAAAAGTGGTTTTCTCTTGGTCTTGCGCTTTCACAGCAATTTGAGAAAACCCAGAATAACCATCAAGAAAACAAAAGTGAGTCTTCTTGGACAACCTTTCTAGCATTTGATCAATAAAAGGTAGAGGATAATGATCTTTCTTAGTGACTTTATTCACCTTTCTAAAATCAATGAACATCCTATAACCAACTACTACCCTTTGAGGTATAAGCTCATTATTTTCAATTGGCACTACTGTAATTCCTCCTTTCTTAGGGACACAATGAACAAGACTAACCCAATTACTATCAGCAATAGGAAAGATAATGCCAGCATCAAGAAGTTTCAATACCTCATTTCTTATCATTTCCTTCATCTTAGGATTTAAACGGTGTTGATGTTCAACAACTAGCTTTGCATCAAGTTATATATTAATAGCATGCTGACATATAGTACGAGAAATCCCTTTTAAATCATCAAGAGTATAACCCATAGATCCTCGGTGTTTCTTCAATACTTCTAATAATCTTTCCTCTTCCTTTCCTGAAAGTTTAGAACTAATAATAACAGGATATATTTTCTTATCATCTAGATAAGCATATTTAAGATCATGAGGTAGATGTTTCAAATCAAAGACATGATCCCCTTTAGGTGGTAGTGTGATCCTGTCATGGGGATGACCACAGCAGATGCTGCAATCGGCAGCGATTAGTAGAACATGGGGCAAGGGCGGCCAGCCATCTGCGGAGCGAGATGAGGGCAGAGACATAAGGGTTTACCCAGGTTCGGCCCCCCGGAGGGTAAAGACCTACTCCTGCTAGATTGTATTATGGTGAGAGTACAAGGGGGCGAGCTCGACGACTAGGCGGCGAGTCGCTTGGGTGTATGATGGAACGTATCCTCTATGCGTACCCTAGGGAGGTTTATATAGGCTCACCTCGCTAGGGTTTACAGATTACAACCGAATTAGTTAAGGATTCGGAGGTTCTTTGACCTAGTTCGACTGTGCCTAACTATGCTTCTGGGCCTCCAGCTTCCAGTCTCCTGGATCCTCACCAAGTCTCGATCCAGTCGCCGTCCTGCGGGCTCACTCGCTGGCGGCTTGGGTCAACAGGAAACGTCCTGCTGGGCATACCCCGGTAGGCGTATCCCCATCAGTAGTTCCCGAGGCCGTCGTTGATTTGTCGCAGGCATTTGCTAGCAGTCGGAGTACGCAGGTCCAATGCGGACGCCTAGTCGAATCGGCGGCAGACTCCTAAACAAGGGAAAGAACTAGTCATTCTAGTCGCAATAACGGCGACCAATCATATCGCAGCTCGGCGAACGGGTCGCCGAGTAGTTAGTCACTGTCATAATGACTGGGTCGGCGAATCGTCGAGTCATTGGAGGCAGCGAGTCGAGTAGACGAAGTTGGACCGTCATTGTTGGTCAAACTAGCCGTTGGGTAATCCAACGGTAATATTGGCGTGATTACCGCGTAGTAACGGCTCCCGAAAATGGTGGGTAACAACCGTTGTATAAGGAGAGTGAAGGGCAAACGGGGGAAACGCTTCCCTCACTTCCTCCGATCTCGATCACCCTTGTTTCCTCATTCCGTGCAGCGACCAAAGCGATCCAGAGAGTTCCGAATCCCCGATCCTCCAACCGATGGCTCCTCCCACCGAACCATGGGGCAGATCCAAGTGCACAAAGGCACTGCTGAAATCATTCGAGGAGGCAGGGATCCTCCGCACCGGGAGATGGCGCATACCCGTGGCCGGAGAAGTAATTCCAGATCCACGCGAAGGGGAATTCGTCTTCTTCACCAGTCACCTCGAGCGGGGGCTTGGCTTCCCAACGTCCCTCTTCTTCCGGCATTTCTGCGCTTACTACGGCATCCAGCCGTCGAATCTAGGTCCGCACAGCATCGAGCAGCTCGCCATTTTCGTGGCGTTCTGCAAGTGCTATCTGGGCTGCAGGCCCTACTTCCCCCTATGGCAAGATCTATTCCACGGGAGAATCAGCCGCGAAGAAACAGGCGGCCCAATGTTAGCCACGGGCGGCCTGACTTTCCAGCTAAAGTCAAAGGCCTCATTCTTCAATTTGATGCCGTCTGCCAAAGCAGCGAACGAGTGGAAGAAGAGTTGGTTCTACGTCACCGAGTCGACTCCAGGCGACGAAGTGGCGCTTCCAAGGTACTCCGCCGACCGGCCCGAGCCGCGTCGGCTCCAGGTTGTCAAACTCCCGCTGGAGCAGCGGATGGTTGTTGAAGAGATGCTGCAAACCATCGGCAACTTGAAGAAGAAAGGCCTTCAAACGATCAACCTCTACAACTGCTGGCTCGAGCGACGGCTCGTGCCCCTGGCCAGCCGTGACCACTACATGTACGAGTATACGGGCAAGGATGACCCGACGAAATCCTGCCTCATTGAGTGGAGACTCAACGATTACACCCTGGCCCTGAAGAAGATTACCCAGGCGGTGCATGTCGACATGAAGGCCGGGTCGCACCTTATACCGCAAGGCTCCTAGCTCCAACGGTAAGTTGTTATTCCTTTTGCACTCACAGTCGCAGTTTGTGCATTTGCAGTCGTGCTAACGTCGTTTGTTTTTGGTGCAGTTGTTTCAAGTGGTGGAAGGGTGGCTTCCAGCCGTAGACGACGAGAACTCGAGCTCGTCCGCCCAGGACGGGAGCGAGTCATCGCCCGACAAGGGAAACGCCGAGAGCGACAAAGGCGGTAACGACGATGACGAGGATGACGACCCCGTGGAGGTTGCTGCCCCCACGTTTCGCAAGACTCGTGGGAAGCACCAGTGCGAACTCGAGGCCAGCAAGAGCCTCGAAGCCCACGATGATGACGACGACAAACTCCCTGAGCACACCTCACACCGTGAGGCCATGCCGTCAAAGAAGAAGAAGCAAGCTCCGCCAAAGAAGAAGGTGAAGCCGGCGAAGCCGGCGTCTCTGCCTCGGTCTGCGAGCAGCTCTGACGCCACCAGCTCGGCCGAGGAGACAACGGCACACGCGACTGCGGCGACTGGTGCTGCGGCCACAATGGACGAAGTGCCACTGGCATCGTTGCCACTGCCGTTCGCCCCAGTCACTAGCTTGGGGGCCGCTCCAGCCGCAGGGGCCTCGCCGCCAAGGGGGTTCCCGTAACAATTGCTACGGAGGCTCCTGTCGCGGCTTAATCTTCGAAGAAGCCGTCAGTGTCTTGGGCACACAATGTGTTTGAGACGGGCCTCACTCAGAAGCTGGGGCCAGAACTGGAAAAACCGGCCAGCATCCGCACCGGCCTGTGATTTCTTCCGGTCGCCAAGTAAGTGCTCCTCGATCTTTTACTCGTATGCTTGCTTTTTGTTTCAATCGGAGAGCTTCATTGAAAGATCTTTTTCACTGGACTGGGGTTAAGAAGATAGGCCATCCTTCAGTGGCCAAAGTTCCACCAGTCGCCATAGAGGTGCCAGCTGATCCCTCGTGGAAGAGGAAGGGCAACGAGGTCATTGCTCCCGTCGAAGGCACCAAAAGGGCGAAAGGCGACGACGTCTTCACGGTCTCTGGCGATCCGCCGGCTGCCCCGAGCAAGCCTCCAACCGCAGCGGAAGCGGCTTCGAAGGCCAAGGAAGATGTGGGGTCGCAACATATGGTGCTTGCGGGCTCAACCGATACGGCCGAGCCGACCTCGAGTGGCGTAGTGGACGCTGCAGCGACTTTCCCTCGCTTCATGGTGAAGGCCGCCGCGGCGAGTGGCTCAGTGCCGTCGAGCCAGCTTCCTGGGGCCGCCGACGTGGAGGTTGAACAGCGTCGTGGCCACACTCCGGTCGTGCTCGCGTCGGTGGATGCGATGGAACTTCATGGCATGCTAGGTGCTACTATCTAGGTATGTCTAGTCCCCGAGGATCTGGCCACTGAATTCCAGTGGTCGGATTCTTAATACTTTTTATGTTATCCAGTCCCCGAGTGCCTAGTCACTGAATTTCAGCGGGTGGGCACTTAGGAATTTCTTTGTCCAGTCCCTGAGTGCCTAGTCGCTGAATTTCAGTGGGTGGGCACTTAGGAATTTCGTTGTCCAGTCCCCGAGTGCCTAGTCGCTAAATTTCAGCGGGTGGGCACTTAGGAATTCTTTGTTGTTGACGATGTGGTTGTTGCGCAGGGCCTGTAGCGCGAGTCAGCCGAGCGGCTTGCTGCGAAGTGTCGTGTGGAGAAGGAGCTCGTCGCCATCTAGGAGATGAACAAGGAGCTTCAAGCGGCTGAGGGTTAGTATATGATTTACTTGGCACTCGTCGCTTACTTGTCACGGTGTTGACCGTTTTGCTCTGGAAACAGAAAGTAGTGCGGCTGAGGTGAAGGAAGCTCGCCAAGGCCTTGTCCCGGTAGGTGACTTGACGACGGCTCAGTCCGTTTTGGGCGAGGCTGAAAAGCGAATCGCCGATCTGGAGCGTGAGCTCAAGGAGGCGAAGGCGGAAGCGATCTCCGCGAAAGGACGAGCCAAGGCTGTCGTCACTTCTGCCACTGACGAGCGGAAGGTATCTGATGCCCTCGTTGCTGGGTTGTAGAATGATTTCTCTTCTCTTCAAAGTTTCATCACGGACCTCTGCCGCCCGCTGATTGGTAAGCTTTCCTTCAGCCGACTTCTGATTGTGCGTACCGCGTTGCAGTTTTGATGTTTACTTACTGTTTTTTGTGTGTTTGCAGGCCGGATCACTGATAACGCGGAAGAGGCGCAGTCGTACGACGCGCGGCAGTGTGTGACCACCCTGGTCGACTCGGCCGTGTTGTCAGCGACCTGCCTCCGTGCGTACCTTCAGGAGATATCGCCCACGGAGGTGATTCCTAGCGACCTGGTCGAGATATGGCGCTACCTGGAGAAGGCCCCATCGGTCGCGGAATTCATGACGCGGTCGGCCTTCCGTCGTGGAGCGGCGACAGCGCTCAGCCTTAGGCTCGCCCACTTACCGGATGACTTCGACCTCGACGATGTCACGAGCAGTTAACCGTCGTCAATGGGATCGGTGGAGATTGCCGAGTTGTTGAAGCTGACGGACCGAGCCGCGGTATACTCCGAGCGAGTTTGGGCGATGGGCGACCTCATCCCCTACCAGGAGATGATTGTCGCCCCCAATGACCCTGAGCCGAAGCACCGAGACTTCAAGGTGGAACAACCGTTTCGTGCGGCGAT
Source organism: Avena atlantica (assembly GCA_910589765.1). Taxonomy (NCBI): domain Eukaryota; kingdom Viridiplantae; phylum Streptophyta; class Magnoliopsida; order Poales; family Poaceae; genus Avena; species Avena atlantica. Next base: position 121,936,636 of record OU342737.1, read on the forward strand.
GGCGGGCGAGTTGACGACGTATCCGTCAAACCCTTACGTGCCCTTTATCCGCAGCCACATGGATGGTGGCACGTCTTCGTCAAAGCCTGCGGAGTAGAACGTTTAGTATGGAATAACTATGTAACTTTCCTTGTACGCGAAATAAATTGTGCTGCTATAAAGGAATGCTCGTGTTATTTTGTTAGTCGTTTTGCGATTTTGGATGTTGATTGTGCGAGTCCCCGAGCGCGTCCGCCCTTTTTATGGGGTTTACCTCGTTTTTATATCTTTTGTGAACTGTTAGTGAGTTAAGGCCGACTCGCCATGGCTCGGAAAGCCAGTCGCATGGCGACTCCCAGGGGTGCTTTTACTTGACCGTTTTCCCGGGCGCAAATGGGGTCGGGTTGCCGAGTCCCCGAGCGTGGTACTTGGCCGTTCTAGTCGCAGGCCCAGGGTAGGTGAGGACTAAGCGCGTTATGTTAAGCGCGTTACTCCTGCCTGATCCGGAAGATCAGTCGCATGGCGAGTCCTGGGCACGCTCTCATACTTGGCGTTTTTCCCTAGTCGCTTGTCTTTGGTCGGGTGTCAGTCCCCAAGAGTGGTACTTGGCCGTTCGAGTCGCTGCGCCGAGGATGCGGAGGACTTGGTCGCTGTGGGGAGCGAGTGCAGTTGTCTTGGCTCGGGGAGCCAGTCGAGCTAGGCGACTCCAATGGGGCTCCGGGTTAGCGTTTTTCGTGGACGTTACGAGGCCTGAGTTTTCCCAGTGCCCTCGTACCGCACTACTTGGCCGTGCCGGTCGCTTTGCCAAAGGTTGACTTCTACGAATAGCGTCGTTGTTATTACGAGTGCGAGTGGCACAAGACATGGAGAGTAGACGCAATATTGTGGTAACCAATCTGTTTTATTTCATAGCGGGTAGGGGGTACATGTCTGGAGTTCTAAGAGTAGAACTTCCGTAGGAGGTTTACATTCCATGGCCGCTTGACGTCAAGTTTTCCGTCGCCTCGGACGTCGGTGAGGTAGTAGGCATCGTTGCCCAGGACTCGCCCGATGGCGAATAGTCCCTCCCAAGGGGGTGAGAGCTTGTGCATGCCTTTCTTGTCCTGGATTAGGCGCAGTACCAGGTCGCCTTCCTGGAAAGTGCGAGTCCGCACTCGCCGGCTGTGGTAGCGGCGGAGCCCTTGCTGGTAGATGGCGGTGCGGGAGCGAGCTAGGTCGCGTGCTTCGTCGAGCTAGTCGACTCCGTCTTGGCGTGCGAGCTCGTTGGCGGCCTCCGTGTAGTTGACCACTCTTTGTGAGTCGTGCTCGAGGTCGGTTGGCATGACTGCCTCGGTACCATAAACCATGAAGAAGGGGGTGAATCCTGTCGACCTGTTGACGGAGGTGCGGATGCCCCAGATGACAGAGGGGAGTTCCTCGACCCAGCACCCAGCGGTGCGCTCGAGTGGGACTTGTAGCCATGGCTTCAGGCCATGGAGGATGCTCTGATTGGCGCGTTCCGCCTGGCCATTGGACTCTGGGTAAGCGACTAAAGCGAGGTCGAGTCGGATGTGGTGCTCCTCGCAGAACTCGGCCATGGCTCCTTTGGCGAAGTTGGTTCCGTTGTCCGTGATAATGTTGTTTGGTAACCCGTAGCGATAGATGAGCTCGTGTAGGAACTTGGTGGCGGTCTTCCCGTCGCACTTGCGGACTGGCTTGGCCTCCACCCATTTTGTGAATTTGTCGACTGCGACTAGGAGGTGGGTGAAGCCAGAGGGGGCCTTCTTGAAGGGGCCTACCATGTCCATGCCCCCACACAGTGAACGGCCAGGTGATGGGGATTGTCTTGAGCGCCGAGTTCAGCACGTGAGTCTGGTTGGCGTATTTATGGCATCCGACGCACCGCTGGACAATGTAGATAGTGTTCGTGTGTGCGGTGAGCCAGTAGAAGCCGTGTCGCGTGGCCTTTGCGACCAGAGAGTGGGCGCCGGCGTGGTGGCCGCAGTCGCCGGAGTGGATGTCTTGGAGGATTTTGCGTCCTTTAGCGGGTTGGACGCAGCGTTGGAACACGCCGGTCACACTGCGCTTGTGGAGCTCGCCGTTGATGATGACGAAGGACTTGCAGCGGCGTGCTATCATACGGGCCTCCGTTTCGTCCGCGGGTAAGGTGCCTCTCTCCAGGTAAGCGACGTATGGCGCGGTCCAGTCGCTTGGCTCGGCGATTAGTGCGACCAGGGCTGCCTCTGGTTGCAACGGGGTTCTGATGTCGATCTCCCTTAGAGGAGAGATGGAGGGTTTGGTGATAGTGTCGAGGAAGACGCCGGCGGGTGGTGCGAGTCGAGCCGAACCGATGCGAGAGAGTGCGTCGATCTCCTCGTTCTTCCGCCTATCAATCCACTCGACGGAGTAGCCTGCGAAGTGTCCTCCCAGCTGGTCCACTGCTTGGCGGTATGCCGCCATGGTGGGGGAGAAGGTGTCGCAGGTGCCGGCGACTTGCCCGGCGACGAGGTCGGAGTCTCCGTAGCAGCGCAGGCGATTGATGTCCATCTCCTTGGCTGCTCGCATGCCGTGGAGTAGCGCCTCGTACTCGACCATGTTGTTGGTGCAGAGGGTGAAGTCGAGGTAGAGGACGTAGCGGAGCTTGTCGCTCTTCGGAGATGTCAGCACGATCCCCGCTCCTGCACCGTCTGCATTCTTGGAGCCGTTGAAGTGTAGGCTCCAGTAATGGAGGTATGGCAACTTCTCTCGCTGCTGGGCCTCCTCCCAGTCGGCGAGGAAGTCCGCGAGAGCCTACGACTTGATCGCCTTGCGCAGCTCGTACTTGATGTTGTGGACGCCGATCTCGACGGCCCACTTGGCGACTCGCCCGGTCGCCTCGCGGTTGCGGATGATGTCCTGCAGCGGTGCTGAGGAGACGACCGTTATTGGGTGCTCCTGGAAGTAGTGCGGTAGTCGCTATTATGCTCTGAAGACCGTGTATACCAATTTATGGTACTGCGGGTAGCGCTGGCGCGACTCGGTGAGGACTTCGCTGATGTTGTAGGGTTCGCAGCATAGAAAACAAAAATTTTCCTACGATGGGAACTATGTACCAAGATCTATCTACTAGATACAAACAACGGGCGGATGTATATCCGTAGAGAACATACCCTTGAAGACCGACAAAGCTTAACGAGTTCAACTCGTGGTTGATGTAGACGATCTCTTGCCGATCTCAAGATTGAGAGGAAGTCCTAGCGCCACAAATCAGCAGCGCATCCGTGCTCGCACACACGTTCGAGGCACCGAGCAACCTCCGCCTCCTCGCTCTAGCGATGCAGCGGAAGCACAACTCTTTCTTGCCGAATAGCCACCGGGAACATGTATCTCGCTAGTCCGAGACCATGGGGGATAAATTCTAGAGAGGGAGAGAGATCCTTCACGAGGAGGTGTGAGAGACAAGTGAGGAGGGGGGCTCCTTTTATAGGAGGAGGGGGGCACCCAAGGGGTTGGCCGCCGGCCATGGGGGCTGCCCCTCCCCTCCTTCATTCATGTGGGTGGACACTCCACTCACAAAATGCCCTTTAAATTCCCTCCACTCAAAAGTCCACTCAAATTCCCATTAAATTTCCACCAAATTTAATGCAAACTCTCATTAAATAAAACTCTTTTGTTTTATTCAGAATTTTGTCAATTACTTTAATTACAAACATTCACAAATAACTCCTTGCTAGAATTCCATTTCACATGCATAACCACTTTATGCAATTTCACCAGAAAACCTGTTTTGGTATCTAGTGAAATAAATTCCTGCGCTTGTTCATTCTTTCGGCATGAAACTTTTGCTCCAATTGGATGTCGGTGTCTCTTAAGTGTGTCACCCTACGGTTCGTGAATAATGCGGACATGATCGAGACCCCTCTCGGATCAATAATCAGAAACGGGATCTGGAGACCCATACTGACTCCCCCACACATTCAACGATGACTTTTTTGTGATCGTCGGAACCTTTTACGCTAGTATCTGTTAGACCCCTCCTTTATAAAGGAAAATATCCCTGTGATTGCAATGCTAGTCCCTGGATCAATGCTAGCATCCACAGTTTAAGATGAAGTACACAGATACAAAGGTCGTTTATTACATTCATTCCAGAGATAAAACATAGTCTTTTACAACTCAGGTCCAAAGGCCTAATACAAGAGTTTATGGAATAAGTAAATAAACATAAGTCTTCATCTTCATGTGCCACGGGCAAGCATGTTGAGTGTAGACTCATGACTCCTATTCATCATCGGAGTAACCTGCAACATCACAAGTTACAGCCACAGAGGGTCAATACTTTGGAATAGTATTGGCAAGTGATACCTTAGTATATTTTAAGTGGACTATATTACTATATGCATTTTTGGCTAAGTGTAGCTTGGCTTGCTTTGCTTGAAAAATAAGTTTTTTCTATTAGTTGAAATCACTAAGTTTTTCTTTGTCAAAACATTCCCAAGAAACCACCAATAGACATTGGGGTCCTTCACCCTTGTTCACCCACAAATTTTTACTTAGAAGTTGGAGTGATGAGATTCTTGTAGCTTCCATGTCTTGATGCTCAAATTGTCCATTGCCTTGGACTAGGCTAAGTACTTAGGTTTTCCATCTGCAGAGGTTGTGCACTTTCCCCACCAGACTTGGTTTCCCAAGACAGGACCTTTCAGAAGCTTTTCCTTAGTCAAATGGACGCGTTCCAACCTATCATCCCAACTACCACCAACTGTCCAAGTGACCAAGTTCTAGCAACCTATATGATCAAGGCAGAGCCCATATTGCCAAGTGGTTGCACTGTAAGCTTTCTCAACACTTGGCCTCCAAATCCCTTTGTGCCTGGGTGGCATACCACAAGTGAGATACACAACCCAAGTCCATGGCCTTGTGTAACCACTCAACATAACCCAATCCATCCATTCCACCCAGGAGGTTCATTTGACTTAGTTGTTTTATTAGAAAAGCATAAGTCTCATGACTTGGAGATATTTTCATCATAGTGTGTATAGATTTCCACCAACCCTTGTTTACTAAATAGCTAGGCTAAGCATGGTAAGATAACTTAACTTAGGAAAATTCCCTAGCAATTCTACCATTCTAGTCTACTTAGGATTTCCCAACTTAGCATTAGTCAAAATAGCATGCAAGACTTAGCAAAATATCTAATGATAGTACAAAACATAGGATAGAAATATTCATGAAAATATCACTTGCCTTGGTAGTGGGGAGAGTAGCACTCTTCACAATCACAATCACTAGCAAAATCTACACAAAATTATAGCATACAATTACACACAATATATTCAATCAAATATAATATGAATGCATGCATGCAAGAATTTTACTAAGTGGTGATTTTGAAAACTCTTCTAAGCATGCACATGTTTACAGAAACTTAACAAGTCACAAATTTGCCAACTAAACTTATTTGGTTCTAATACAATTTACCAAAATAAATCTATACTTAAAATAGCCTTAATACATGTTCTACAAATAAATTCATTTTAACTGTTACTATTTGATAAACAAATTGGATATTCATAAAGGTCTTGTTTCACTGAATCCAACGGTATAAAGTTTGTAAAATTCTAACGTGGCATTCAAAAGTTATAGCAGTTTGAAGTTTGGATCTAAATTAGGTTTTAAATTCTGTTTTTGAATTCATCCTTGCCACGCGTCACAACCTTACTGGCGCGTACCGGTTCGCGTGGATCGAGCGCTGCGGACCGCACGATCTAAATGAAATCTGGCGGCTCAGACACACGCGTACCTCTTCGCTCAGGATCTATCCTAGCCCTACGATGCAGATCCAACGGACCATATTACCAAGCCACAAACTAGCGGCGCTAGCGGTGCTAACTGGCGGTGGCGCGTCTGACTGCGGCGGCGCCGGCGTTCTACATCGCTCCAGGAAGTAGGAAGGTGCTTACCAGATCCGCCAAGACGTGCTGAAGCTCGACGTGGTACTGGTTTGCGGAGGGGCACTCGGAGATGGGCTCTGGATCTCGTCGGAGTTGCGTCTGGCGTCGGGTGGATGTTGTCGGAGTCATTGACGAGGTTTCGCGTCGCCCTAACACGAACCAAGGGGTTTAGGAAGTGCGCAAGACAGTTGCGAACACGCTCGTGTGAAGGAAAAGGCAAGGGGTGCACGGGACTTACTGAGATTGGTCGCCGGAGTTGGGGTGGTCGTCAGGTGCTTACGGCGTCAAGCGAATACGGCGACCTAGGGTAATACAGGATGAGCTAGTGGGGTCAGAATGTGCGCCAGGTGATTTCAAAGTGGCTCAAAAAAACCAGAGGGGAAGGGGCGCACGGGGCTCACCTGAATCGATCGCCGGAGTGAGCTCTGTCTGCGGCGGTTCTGAGCGAGTTGTGGGCAGCCTGGTGGCGTGGATGCAGAATTGGCTGGGGGAAAATGACTGCGAGGAGGTGGGGATCTTATAGCCGGTGCCTCGACAGGAAACTCCCGAGGTTTAATTCCCAATTAAGCCGCGCCATTACCGGCAGTGACTGCAGCTGCGACGTGGTCGCGGGCGCTGTTTGAGGAAGACGATGACAGCGTGGACAGGGCCCGCTCGTCAGCGATGTGGGCGAAATGGGGGTGGGGTCCGTTCGTCAGCGACTGGCTTTGTTCGTTCGCGCGTGAGAGAAGGAAAGAAAATTCCCGGGTGGGCTTGCTGGGCTGGGTTCGTTGCTGGGCCAGATTTCTGGCGCGCGGCCCTTTTCCTTTGTTTATTTCTTTTTCTATTTTGATTTTCTGGTTAGATTTAGATATGAATTCAAATCCTTTTTGAATTCAAATGATTCTGGGGATTTTTGCAGGGTACTGTGGTTTCAAAATCAGTTATTTGACCATGTGGTTACTCTGTAAGGGCTTTGGTCAAGTTTGGACTCAATCAGAGACATTGCCTCTAGTTTGCCATGTTTTTGAAATTAGGGTTTTGAATTTATTTCCAAATTGAAAAATTTGGTCAATCTTTTACTCCTAAACTTTCCAATAGTGGAGGCAAGCAATCAAGTTCCTAATCATTCAAGTTTCAAAATGGTGTTGGTCTTTTGAATTAAATCTGTCCACACATAAAATCACATCATCAAAAGCTTCTGTTTTTCTGAAATGATTTTGAGAAAAACCCTAAACGATGATGAATGCAAGGATGACATGAATGAGTTTTGGAATATGAATTTAGGGATGTTACAAATCTAACCCCCTTAAGATGAATCTCGCCCTCGAGATTCGGTTTGGCTAGCAAATAGGTGAGGGTGGTCTTTCCGAAGATCCTCTTCTCTTTCCCATGTTGCTTCCTCTTCGGAATGATGATTCCATTGCACCTTGCAAAACTTGATAGTTTTTGTCCTTGTGACTCTTTCTGCGGTCTCAAGAATCTTGACAGGCTTTTCCTCATAGGTGAGATCACTTTCTAGTTGTACTTCTTCCAAAGGTATGGTATCCTTCAAAGACGATTCTTCCATCTCTGGATGACATTTCTTGAGCTGACTCACATGAAACACATTATGGACAGCTGACAGAGATTCTGGCAATTCAACTTCATATGCAACTTCTCCCTTGCGACTTAGAATCTTGAATGGCCCAACATATCTTGGTGCCAACTTTCCTTTGACTCCAAACCTTTTCACTCCACGAAGTGGTGATACTCTAAGATAAGCTCTATCCCCAACTTCGTAGGTGACTTCTCTACGCTTAGAATCCGCGTAGCTTTTCTGTCGGGACTGTGCTATCTTCAATCTGTCCTTAACCAATTTGACTTTCTCTTCGGCGTCTTTGATAAGATCAGGTCCAAATAAGCTTCCTTCTCCCACACCATTCCATAACAATGGGGTGGTACACTTCCTTCCGTAGAGTAACTCAAACGGTGCCATTCCAATACTGGATTGATGACTGTTATTATAAGAGAACTCTGCGTAAGGCAAGCTTTCATCCCAACTTGCTCCATAATCTAAAGCACATGCCCTCAACATGTCTTCAAGAATCTGGTTAGTCATTTCTGTTTGTCCATCAGTTTGAGGATGAAAAGCAGGCTGAATTCCAATCTCGTTCCTAAGGATTCATGAAGTTGTCTCCAAAAGTGAGAAGTGAACTGAGTTCCCCTATCTGATACAATACTCTTAGGCACACCGTGAAGGCATACAATCCTGCTCATGTAAATTTTAGCTAACTTGGCACTCGTATATGTTGTCTTCACGGGTATAAAATGAGCCACTTTAGTTAGGCGATCCACTACTACCCATATGGAATCATACCCTGACCTGGTCCTTGGTAATCCGGTAATGAAATCCATACCAATATTTTCCCACTTCCATTCAGGAATTGGCAGTGGTTGAAGTAAACCTGCTGGTTTCTGATGCTCCACTTTTACTCTGCTACACACATCACACAAAGCAATATGCTCGGCGATGTCCCTTTTTAGATTGTTCCACCAAAATCTTTCTTTCATATCCATGTACATCTTGGTGTTTCCTGGGTGAATAGAATACGGAGAGTTGTGACCTTCTTGTAAGATCAGTTTCCGCAACTCCGGGTCTTGTGGAACACATATACGTTTCCCGTGCCATAAAGTACCTTGTTCGTCTATATGGAAATTCTTAGCTTTCCCTAGACTAATATTTTCCTTAATCTTTTCAATTTCCTTATCGGTCTTTTGAGCTTCTTGGATCTTGTCCAATAGAGTGGGTTGAACATCCAAAGACATGAGATGTCCTTCAGGCACAATTTCCAATCTGAGTTCTTTGAATTGCTTACACAAGTCATCTGGCAAATCACCTTTGGTAAGGCCATTTACAAACGTCTTACGACTTAGAGCATCCGCTACTACATTTGCTTTACCGGGGTGGTATTGCAAACTTAAGTCGTAATCCTTGATAAGCTCTAGCCATCTTCTTTGTCTCATATTGATTTCCTTCTGGGTGAAGATATACTTCAAACCTTTATGATCGGTGAATACTTCACAACGCTTTCCCAAAAGGTAATGTCTCCATGTTTTGAGTGCATGGACGACAGAAGCCAACTCCAAATCATGAGTAGGATAGTTTACTTCATGAGTTTTGAGTTGTCTCGAAGCATAGGCTACGACTTTACCGTCTTGCATAAGTACGGCACCCAACCCTTGATGAGACGCATCACAATATACTTGGAAATCCTTTTCCAAATCTGGCAGACACAGAACTGGTGTTGTCACAAGTCTCTTCTTCAACTCTTGGAAGCTGACTTCGCAACCTTCAGACCAAGCAAATTTCTTGTCCTTCTTTAACAATTCTGTCATTGGCTTAGCAACCTTCGAGAAATTTTCAATGAATCTTCTGTAGTAACCTGCTAAGCCGAGGAAACTACGAACTTCTTTCACATTCTTGGGTGATTCCCATTCTGTCACAGCTGAAACCTTAGCAGGATCAACTGCCACACCATCCTTCGTCATAACATGACCAAGAAAACCAACTTCCTCTAACCAGAACTCGCACTTGTTGAATTTGGCATAAAGTTTATGTTCCCTCAGTTTCTCAAGTATCAAGCGTAAGTGTCTTTCATGTTCTTCCTTGCTCTTGGAGTAGACTAAGATGTCATCGATGAAAACGACAACAAACTTGTCAAGAAATTCCATGAACACCTTGTTCATCATATTCATGAAGTATGTTGGAGCGTTGGTTAAACCAAAAGGCATCACAGTGTACTCATACAATCCATACCTTGTGGTGAATGTTGTTTTAGGTATGTCTTGCTCTCTTATCTTGAGTTGAAAATAACCTGACCGGAGATCAATCTTCGAGAATACACATGCTCCTTCTAGATGATCAAACAAGTCGTTGATTCTTGGTAAAGGATATTTGTTCTTGATGGTCACCTCGTTGAGAGAACGATAGTCAATACATAATCTTTATGTTCTATCCTTCTTCTCCACGAACAATACTGGTGCTCCCCAAGATGAAGAACTTGGTTGAATAAACCCTTTCTGCAACTGTTCCCCTAGCTGCTTCTTGAGCTCTTTTAGTTCATCAACTGACATTTTGTACGGTCTCTTAGCTATTGGTCCAGAACCAGGTACCAAATCTATCAGAAATTCCACATCTCTATCTGGTGGCATTCCTGGCAACTCTTCCGGAAACACATCCGGATACTCACTTACAATTGGCATGCTGTCCATGCTAACCCCCTTAAGAGAATTCAACTTACTTCCCTTGGACTCAAAGTTTGACTTGAATTTTATTCTTTTTCCTTCTGGGGTTGTGAGTGTAACTGTACGATTGGCACAATCTAGTATCCCCTCATACTTAGCCATCCAATCCATTCCCAAAATCACATACAATCCTTGGGAATTCAGGATTATTAGGTTCACTGGAAACTTATGTTTTCCAAACTCTATGACTAAGTCATGACATCCTGAGTTTACTATCATTTCTCCCCCTGGAGAACTTACTCTTATAGTACACCCAATGGTTTCTACCGGTAGTTCATTTCTGTCAACGAATGCTTTTGATATGAATGAATGAGATGCACCGGTATCAAAGAGTACAAATGCTGAAATTGAATTGAGTCTGAACTTACCAGCAACGGCATCAGGCTCCTCATAGACCTCCTCCACATTGATGTGGTTAACCTGTCCTTTCTGAAAAGGATTTGGCTTGTTAGGTCCTTCAACTTTCTTCTCAGGGCACTCATTAGCATAATGCCCCAGCTTCTTGCATTTGAAGCACTCAACCTGACTGATATCCTTTTTAGGAGGTTGGCTTCCACTTCCACTACCATTTACACTATAGTGGCTCTTATGTCCACCCTTGTGGTTCTTGTACTTGTCCTTGTCATGACTGCGGTGATGCTTGTTGTCATGACGGTTGTGGTTGTGCTTGCTGAATTTCCCATGTTTATGGGATCCTGAGTTGCCACTGTCATCATAGTGAGATCGTTTGTGAGACGATCCCGAGATTTGCTTGTCGGAGTGTTTCCTCTTCCTACTCTCGACTTACTTCATTTTACTCTCCAAAATAGCAGCCTTGTCACACAAAGACTGATAATTGGAACATATGCCACTGACAACTGCAGATTCAGCTCATCATTCAAGCCCTCCAGAAATTTCTCCTTTCTTTTGGCATCTGTGTCAACCTCATCCGGTGCATAGCGCGCCAGATTGTTGAACTCTTCTATGTATTCTGCCACGCTGCGGTGGCGCTGCTTCAGGTTGTGAAACTCCTTCTTTTTCAGACTCATCATTCCTAATGAGATATGAGCAGTGCGAAAGCCATCTTCAAAGATAGCCCAAGTCACCTCATCAATAGGAGTGGTGATTTGAAAGTTGTCCCACCATGTGGCGGCTGGTCCTTCCAACAGATGTGCTGCGAACCTGACTTTTTCAGCATCCGTGCAGCCCACGGTCACTAAGTCCTTGTTCACAGAACGTAGCCAGTCATTGGCTACCATGGGATCAGTTGTTCCCGAAAACTTTGCTGGCCTCAATCGTAGAAATCTGGTGAGCATATCAAAACCCGATGGGTTGTTGTTGTTGTTATTGGGGTTGTTGTTGTTGTTGGGGTTGTTGTTGTTGTTATTCTGGTTTTGAATGAATGTCGTCATCATTTGCATAAGCTGTGTTTGCGCATTCATCATTTTTTGCATTTCTGGGGTGATATTGTTGGGGTTGGGGTTTGCGCGACGGGGAGGCATATGTGGTTTATTCAAATAGATAAGAATGAGATACCCTTAGATGTTTCATGCACAATACATCACAAGCAAATCACATAACATGCAACATAAGAATAAAAGTTCAACAACTAGATGATAAGTTCATGAAATAAAACACACAAGTGGCAAGCCATCCACATGTCGGATGGTCCAATAATAAGTTCACAATAATGAGTACGAATATGAAAGGTAAACGAGTAGTTAAGTCTACTCATCAGCATCAATCTCCTCCTCGACGAAGGTAAGACCTGCGTTCTCCATCGCGGTCTTGTTCTCCTCAATCGTAGTGGTCAAGGAATCGACCTTGGCCTTGAGAGCCCTCTTCTGGGAGCGAAGCCTCTCAATAACCATCTGCTGCTGCTCTAGCTCGAAATCCTTGGACTTCAGTTCCTCGGTCATATCCCGGATCTTCTTGTTCCTATCCTGAACGCGTTTCTCCTGACTCTTGAACTTGCGGTCCTGGGCCTCGAACTTTGTCTCCATTTCCTTGATCATCTCATCCTGCTGCGCAAAAGCTTGTCCTTCTCGCGAAGCTGCACCTGAAGCTCGTCATTTCCGAGCATGACATTCGTCCTGTCCGTGTCTACGTGCCTGAGAAGAGTCTCTAAGTCCTGGAGGTAGAGACGTATCGGCTCTGCCGTGTCCCTCGAGTCGTCCTCAAAGTCAATGGACTCTCCATCAACATCACGTCTTCCGAAGACGTGAAAGTGGGTGCCCCTAACCTGTCGGGAGTGACGGCCTAATAGTCGTCCTATCAGGTCCTGCATGACAACCTCCATGCCTCTCTCCCTGTCGTCGTGCATCAGCTTGAAGACGATGGCCTCCGTAGTAGGCTCAGTATGGCGTCCGGGCTGGTTCACCTTGAAGCCCCAGAGGTCCTTCCTCTCGAACTTGGTAAGTGGGTACACCGTGATGGTGGGAAGAGGGAGATCGAGCAAAGTGGTAAGCTCAATAATACGGGGACCAAAACGAGTAACCTGAAACTCCTCAATAGTGCTGATGGCAATAGGCATCTATTTATAAGAATGAAAAAGTTAGAACAACACAAATCAAAGTAAATCAAGACAACATTCATACATATCCATGGAACACAATCATCACACAAGTCATGCATACATAAGTCCATTACATCAATCAAGGTCCATACTTATTTAAAGTATCATTTTTGGAAAATAAGGTGATAAGTGGTGGTCCAACTAACGAAGTGCCCTTACAATCCAATCTCACTGGATCTATTAGCAAACACAATGTTCCTAGAGGCAATCCACCAATCTTGTTCTCTTGACTCCATCACTAAGTCTATAACATCTCCCCTTAACTCTTGGTTGGTGGCTTCCAACTCTTGAGTAAGTTCCTTCTCTTTCTCTAAGTCCTTTTGGAGGTTGAGCATTCTGCATTTGACTCTAGCACTTAGTTCTTTGATAGTCCTCCAAGCTGCATCTCTGGCTGACTCAAAGAATGTGGTGTGCATTGTAGTGTTGGTGTACATGCAGAATCCCCTTTCTTTGTGGTTGTCTTCCTTGTTTTTGTACAAGTGAAGTTGCACCCACCAATACTCCACTCCTTCATCCATCACTGGAAAGCCCTTGTACACAGCTGCACCATGTGCTTCCATTGCCACCATGAGGTCCTTGAGAATATTGGGAAACATCAGTTTCACACTCCAAGGTCATGGTCATGAGTGGTCCTTTCTTCACGGCTTCGTTGATGGAGTTCATCTACAAAGGGAGTTGAGAATGAAAAGATTAGAAAAGTTTTACGAGAAGAATAGACAAGTGTAGAAGTAGTTGAAAACTTTTCCTTAGTGGTTTTCCAATCCTAGGGTCATAATCCTACAGGCAACACAGTGCTCTGATACCATCTGTTAGACCCCTCCTTTATAAAGGAAAAGATCCCTGTGATTGCAATGCTAGTACCTGGATCAATGCTAGCATCCACAGTTTAAGATGAAGTACACAGATACAAAGGTCGTTTATTACATTCATTCCAGAGATAAAACATAGTCTTTTACAACTCAGGGCCAAAGGCCTAATACAAGAGTCTATGGAATAAGTAAATAAACATAAGTCTTCATCTTCATGTGCCACAGGAAAGCATGTTGAGTGTAGACTCATGACTCCTATTCATCATCGGAGTAACCTGCAACATCACAAGTTACAGCCACAGAGGGTCAATAATTTGGAATAGTATTGGCAAGTGGTACCTTAGTATATTTTAAGTGGACTATATTACTATATGCATTTTTGGCTAAGTGTAGCTTGGCTTGCTTTGCTTGAAAAATAAGTTTTTCCTATTAGTTGAAATCACTAAGTTTTTCTTTGTCAAAACATTCCCAAGAAACCACCAATAGACATTGGGGTCCTTCACCCTTGTTCACCCACAAATTTTTACTTAGAAGTTGGAGTGATGAGATTCTTGTAGCTTCCATGTCTTGATGCTCAAATTGTCCATTGCCTTGGACTAGGCTAAGTACTTAGGTTTTCCATCTGCAGAGGTTGTGCACTTTCCCCACCAGACTTGGTTTCCCAAGACAGGACCTTTCAGAAGCTTTTACTTAGTCAAATGGACGCGTTCCAACCTATCATCCCAACTACCACCAACTGTCCAAGTGACCAAGTTCTAGCAACCTATATGATCAAGGCAGAGCCCATATTGCCAAGTGGTTGCACTGTAAGCTTTCTCAACACTTGGCCTCCAAATCCCTTTGTGCCTGGGTGGCATACCACAAGTGAGATACACAACCCAAGTCCATGGCCTTGTGTAACCACTCAACATAACCCAATCCATCCATTCCACCCAGGAGGTTCATTTGACTTAGTTGTTTTATTAGAAAAGCATAAGTCTCATGACTTGGAGATATTTTCATCATAGTGTGTATAGATTTCCACCAACCCTTGTTTACTAAATAGCTAGGCTAAGCATGGTAAGATAACTTAACTTAGGAAAATTCCCTAGCAATTCTACCATTCTACTCTACTTAGGATTTCCCAACTTAGCATTAGTCAAAATAGCATGCAAGACTTAGCAAAATATCTAATGATAGTACAAAACATAGGATATAAATATTCATGAAAATATCACTTGCCTTGGTAGTGGGGAGAGTAGCACTCTTCACAATCACAATCACTAGCAAAATCTACACAAAATTATAGCATACAATTACACACAATATATTCAATCAAATATAATATGAATGCATGCATGCAAGAATTTTACTAAGTGGTGATTTTGAAACCACTTCTAAGCATGCACATGTTTACAGAAACTTAACAAGTCACAAATTTTCCAACTAAACTTATTTGGTTCTAATACAATTTACCAAAATAAATCTATACTTAAAATAGCCTTAAAACATGTTTTACAAATAAAGTCATTTTAACTGTTACTATTTGATAAACAAATTGGATATTCAGAAAGGCCTTGTTTCACTGAATCCAACGGTATAAAGTTTGTAAAATTCTAACGTGGCATTCAAAAGTTATAGCAGTTTGAAGTTTGGATCTAAATCAGGTTTTAAATTCTGTTTTTGAATTCATCCTTGCCACGCGTCACAACCTTACTGGCGCGTACCGGTTCGCGTGGATCGAGCGCTGCGGACCGCACGATCTAAATGAAATCTGGCAGCTCAGACACACGCGTACCTCTTCGCTCAGGATCTATCCTAGCCCTACGATGCAGATCCAACAGACCATATTACCAAGCCACAAACTAGCGGCGCTAGCGGTGCTAACTGGCGGAGGCGCGTCTGACTGCGGCGGCGCCGGCGTTCTACATCGCTCCAGGAATTAGGAAGGTGCTTACCAGATCCGCCAAGACGTGCTGAAGCTCGACGTGGTACTGGTTTGCGGAGGGGCACTCGGAGATGGGCTCTGGATCTCGTCGGAGTTGCGTCTGGCGTCGGGTGGATGTTGTCGGAGTCGTTGCCGAGGTTCCGCGTCTCCCTAACACGAACCAAGGGTTTTAGGAAGTGCGCAAGACAGTTGCGAACACGCTCGTGTGAAGGAAAAGGCAAGGGGTGCACGGGACTTACTGAGATTGGTCGCCGGAGTTGGGGTGGTCGTCAGGTGCTTACGGCGTCAAGCGAATACGGCGACCTAGGGTAATAGAGGATGAGCTAGTGGGGTCAGAATGTGCGCCAGGTGATTTCAAAGTGGCTCGAACAAACCAGAGGGGAAGGGGCGCACGGGGCTCACCTGAATCGATCACCGGAGTGAGCTCTGTCTGTGGCGGTTCTGAGCGAGTTGTGGGCAGCCTGGTGGCGTGGATGCAGAATTGGCTGGGGGAAAATGACTGCGAGGAGGTGGGGATCTTATAGCCGGTGCCTCGACAGGAAACTCCCGAGGTTTAATTCCCAATTAAGCCGCGCCATTACCGGCAGTGACTGCAGCTGCGACGTGGTCGCGGGCGCTGTTTGAGGAAGACGATGACAGCGTGGACAGGGCCCGCTCGTCAGTGATGTGGGCGAAATGGGGGTGGGGTCCGTTCGTCAGCGACTGGCTTTGTTCGTTCGCGCGTGAGAGAAGGAAAGAAAATTCCCGGGTGGGCTTGCTGGGCTGGGTTCGTTGCTGGGCCAGATTTCTGGCGCGCGGCCCTTTTCCTTTGTTTATTTCTTTTTCTATTTTGATTTTCTGGTTAGATTTAGATATGAATTCAAATCCTTTTTGAATTCAAATGATTCTGGGGATTTTTGCAGGGTACTGTGGTTTCAAAATCAGTTATTTGACCATGTGGTTACTCTGTAAGGGCTTTGGTCAAGTTTGGACTCAATCAGAGACATTGCCTCTAGTTTGCCATGTTTTTGAAATTAGGGTTTTGAATTTATTTCCAAATTGAAAAATTTGGTCAATCTTTTACTCCTAAACTTTCCAATAGTGGAGGCAAGCAATCAAGTTCCTAATCATTCAAGTTTCAAAATGGTGTTGGTCTTTTGAATTAAATCTGTCCACACATAAAATCACATCATCAAAATCTTCTATTTTTCTGAAATGATTTTGAGAAAAACCCTAAACGATGATGAATGCAAGGATGACATGAATGAGTTTTGGAATATGAATTTAGGGATGTTGCAGTATCTTAATCCCTTTGTTTCACGATATATTACATGTCCGAGATCTGATCATCGGTATCTCCATACCTAGTTTGATCTCGTTACCGACATGCACTCTTTTCTCGTTCCCGTGATATAACATTCTAGTGATCAAATCACTTGCTTGCAAGCTAATCAATGTGATATCACCGAGAGGGCCCAGAGTATATCTATCCGTCATCGGGATGAACAAATTCCACTCTCGATCCATGAGCCTCAACATAACACTTTATTAGTTCTGAATCCATCTTTATAATCACCCTGTTACGGTGTGACGTTTGATGTTATCAAGAAACTCTTCCGGTGTTAGTGATTGACATGATCTCATGGTTTAAGGATTAGGATCACTTCGTAAGTTGTTATAGCAATATAAACTCAATGACTTTGATCGTAATGCTATACTTCGGATGAATGTTCATCACACCATTACACTAATGTTGTGATCCCGTTATTAACAACATCCAATGTCCATGATCAGGAAACCTTGATCATCTTGTTAATCAACGAGCTAGTTTATGAGAGAGGCATAACTAGGAACTTTATGTTTGTTTATTAAACACACATGTATTAATGTTTCCGTATTAATACAATTATAGCATGTAAAATAAACATCTATCATATACTTGGAATACACCTAATAAACACTTTATTATTGCCTCTCAAGGCATATTCCCTTCAGTCTCCCACTTGCACTAGAGACAATAATCTAGTTACATAGTGATAAATCTAACACCCATTGAGTTCTGGTGTTGATCATGTTTTGCTCTAGGGAGAGTTTTAGTCAACGGATCTGCTACATTGAGATCCGTATGTACTTTACAAATCTTTATATCTCCATCCTTGACATTCTTGCGGATGGAGTGAAACCGGCGCTTAATATGCTTGGAATGCTTGTGAGACCTTGGTTCTTTGGCATTGGCAATGGCACCATTATTGTCACAATACATCACCATTGGGTCCAACGCGTTTGCAACCACACCTAGTTTGGATATGAACTCCTTCATCCAAACTGCTTCCTGAGCCGCTTCTGAAGCAGCAACATATTCGGCCTCCGTTGTTGATCCCGCTACCACAGGTTGTTTGGAGCTCCTCCAACTAACCGCTCCGCCATTCATGAGAAATACGTATCCGTATTGAGACTTAGAGTCATCCGGATCGGTGTCAAAGCTAGCGTCAACATAACACTTAGCAACGAGCTCTTCTTCACCTCCGTATACAAGAAACATATCCTTAGTTCTTCGTAAGTACTTAAGGATATTCTTGACCGCTTTCCAGTGTTCTGAACCTGGATCCGATTGGTACCTACTAGTCAAACTAATAGCATGTGCCACATCCGGTCTTGTACATAGCATGGCGTACATTATAGAGCCTATGGCTGAAGCATAGGGGACCTTGTCCATTATCTCTCTTTCTTCCGCCGAAGCCGGACTTTGAGTCTTACTCAATGTCTTGCCTTGCAACATAGGTAAGAACCCCTTCTTACTTCCGTCCATTTTAAACTTCTTTAAAATCTTATCAAGGTATGTACTTTGCGATAGCCCTATTAGGCGCCTAGATCTATCTTTATAGATCTTTATGCCTAATATGTATGACGCTTCACCTAGGTCCTTCATTGAAAATTTGCTGTTTAGATAACTTTTATCACTATTTAAAAGATCTATATCATTTCCGATCAATAATATGTCATCCACATATAATATCAGAAATGCCACATTGCTCCCACTCACTTTCTTGTAAATACAAGCTTCTCCATAAGTTTGGACAAATCCAAACTCTTTGATCACCTCATCAAAGCGGAGATTCCAACTTCGTGATGCTTGCTTCAATCCATAGATGGATCGTTGAAGCTTTCATACCTTGTTAGCATCCTTAGGATTGACAAAACCCTTTGGTTGTATCATACACAACTCATCTTCAATATTACCATTGAGAAACGCGGTTTTGACATCCATCTGCCATATCTCATAATCGAAATATGCAGCAATTGCTAACATAATCCTAACTGACTTTAGCATCGCTATGGGAGAGAATGTCTCATCGTAGTCAACTCCTTGAATTTGTCGAAACCCCTTTGCGACAAGTCGATCTTTATAGACGATCACATTACCATCAGCATCAGTTTTCCTTTTGAAAATCCATTTGTTCTCCACGGCTTTTCGGTCGTGAGGTAATTCCACCAAGTTCCAAACTTGATTTTCATACATGGATTCCATCTCGGATCTCATGGCTTCTAACCATTTGTTGGAATCCGGGATCATCATCGCTTCTTCATACGTCGCAGGGTCATCATTTTCATCAACCATGAAATTCATGACAGGATTTCCGTACAGCTCGAGAGCTGCACGCATCCTCCTTGACCTGCGAGGTGCGGTAGTACACTCTTTCGGAGTTTCATGATCATTATCATTAGTTCCCTCTTCAACAGATGGAGCCAACTCCGGAACAACTTCCGGCGTTGCGCTACTCGTCATACTTTGAAGAGAAGGTTCCATAACCTCTTCGAGTTCTACCTTCCGACTACTCACACCTTTTGCGAGAAACTCTTTCTCTAGAAAGGATCCATTCTTGGCAACAAAAACCTTGCCCTCGGATCTGTGATAGAAGGAACACCCAATAGTTTCCTTAGGGTATCCTATGAAGACGCATTTTTCCGCTTTGGGTTCGAGTTTATCCGGTTGAAGTTTCTTCACATAAACATCGCATCCCCAAACTTTAAGAAATGACGGCTTAGTTTTGTTTCCAAACCACAATTCATACGGTGTCTTTTCAACGGATTTAGATGGTGCCCGATTTAAAGTGAATGCAGCAGTTTCTAGTGCATAACCCCAAAATGACAATGGCAAGTCTGTCAGAGACATCATAGATCGAACCATATCTAATAAAGTACGATTACGATGTTCCGACACACCATTTCGCTGTGGTGTTCCGGCAGGCGTGAGTTGTGAAACAATTCCACACTCTTTCATGTGAGTGCTAAACTCTTAACTTAGATACTCACTCCCACGGTCGGACCGTAGAAATTTGATCTTTCTATTATGATGGTTTTCCACTTCATTCTGAAATTCCTTGAACTTTTCAAAGGTTTCAGACTTGTGTTTCATCAAGTAGATATAACCGTATCTACTCAAATCATCCGTGAAAGTAACAAAATAACGATATCCACCTCGCGCCGACACACTCATTGGACCACATACATCAGAATGTATGATTTCCAATAAATCTGTCGCCCGTTCAGTTGAACCGGAAAACGGCATTCTAGTCATCTTGCCCATAAGGCATGGCTCACATGTATCAAATGATTCAAAAACAAGTGATTCCAAAAGTCCATCCGAATGGAGCTTCTTCATGCGTTTAACGCCAATATGACCTAGACGGCAGTGCCACATATATGCGGATATATCATCATTAAGTTTAATCCTTTTAGCATCAACATTATGAATATGTGTAACATTATCATCGAGATCTAATAGAAATAAACCATTCATCATCGGTGCATGACCATAAAAGATTTCATTCATATAAATGGAACAACCATTGTTCTCGGATTTAAATGAATAACCACTTCGCATCAAACACGATCCAGATACAATGTTCATGATTAGTGCAGGCACCAGATAACAATTATTCAAGTTTATAAATAATCCCGACGGCAAGTGGAGAGGCAGCGTTCCGACGGTGATCACATCAACGCTTGATCCATTGCCGACACGCATCTTGACCTCAACTCTTGCTAGCGGTCGCTTGTTCTGCAGCCCCTGATTCGAGTTACAAATATTAGCAACTGAACCGGTATCAAATACCCAGGTGCTACTGCGAGCACTAGTCAAGTACACATCAATAACATGTATATCATATATACCTTTGTTTGCCTTGCCGGCCTTCTTGTCTGCCAGATACTTGGGGCAGTTGCGCTTCCAGTGGCCAGTCCCCTTACAATAGTAGCACTCGGAATCAGACTTAGGTCCAACTCGGGGTTTCTTTTCAGGCGCGGCAACAGGCTTGCCGCCCTTACTTCCCTTCCGTTTTCCCTTCTTGTCTTTCTTGAAACCAGTGTTCCTATTGATCATCAACACTTGATGTTCCTTTTTGATCTCCACTTCTGCAGTTTTAAGCATTGACAGAAGCTCGGGGAGAGACTTCTTCATGCCTTGCATATTATAGTTCATCACGAAACTCTTATAGCTAGGTGGCAGAGACTGCAGAACACGATGGATGCCTAAGTCAATGGGAATCGATATTCCCAAGGACACAAGCTTATCGGCGTAACCCGACATCTTGAGTACATGCTCACTAACGGAGCTGTGCTCTTCCATCATGCAGCTAAAGAACTTTTCTGAAGCGTTGTAGCTCTCTACAGTAGCATGTGTGTCGAAAATCATTTTCAACTCACCCATTGTATCAAATGCATTGCCGTTTTCGAAATGCTTTCGAAGTTCCGGCTCTAGCCCATACAATATGCCGCAATGAACTAAGTTGTGGTCCTCCTGACGAGTCTGATAGACATTCTTCTCCTCGTCAGGGGCATCATCAAAAGGTGGGGGGCCTAACGGCGCTTCTAGCACATATTGCTTTTGTGCAGCAGAGAGGAGAATCCTCAAATTCATGGCCCATTCGGTAAAGTTGCTACCGTTCGTTGCTAGTTTGTCTTTCTCTATGAACACATTGAAATTAAAAGCAAGTGGTGCCATCTACAACAGAATTTGTAAAGTTTTAGACTAAGTGTATGATAGATTGAGTTCAAATAATCCATATTATGAATGAACTCCCACTCAAAAACGACATCCCTCGTGCCTTTTTGGTGATTACATGAACCAAATCCACTACACCAAGTCCGATCATCACGTGAGTCGGTATAGCTTCAAAGGCGAGCATCAAATGGGCATCATATCAACTATATGACTCATGCTTAACCTTTCGGTCCGTGTTCCGAGGCCACGTCTGTACATGCTAGGCTCGCCAAGTTAGAACCTTAGTATTCGCGTGTGTAACTGTTTTACACCCGAAATATGTCCGTGGATCCAAGAACACCCGATCATCACGTGATGTCTTGGAGCGACGAAAACATAATCGGTGCATACTAAAGGAAGAACACATTCTTATCTTGATATTTAAATGAGGGATCATCTTATTATGCTAACAAAGCGCTAAACAAGCAATATAAGATGCTATCAAACATCATATGTTTATTAGTGAAATTATATGGTTCCCGCAGATGATCTCTATCATGTGCATCGTGGTATGATCACTATCATACCTATATGTGTAAATCCAAGGTCTATGGATTTTACATGCTATGTGTGTTGTAAGAGTATCATCTCATACTTCTACTTACAACACTACCATATCATAACACTAGCCCAGCAACAATCTAAACTAGATGCCTCTAATTTATCCATTGCAAGTTTTACATGGCTTAGGGCTTTCGAGATAGAACCGTTCTTACCTACAAACATGAACCACAACGAGGATAATCAAATTGTTGACAACTCGCTTGCAAAATATATATTGACTATAGTAGGAGAGACAGACACCCGCTAGCCACTTATGCAAACTAGTTGCATGTCAAGCGTGGAACAGGTCTCATGTGCGAGGACATGTAAAGTTTGTCCGGGCCGCTTCATCCCACTATGCCACCAATATCCAAAATTACAACAAAGGAGCAACAACATGATCATCATCGCCCACATACTCATATGTGTACTACCCGTGTAAAGTATCTACGCATAGATCCGGCTCTGATACCACTGTAGGGTTCGCAGCATAGAAAACAAAAAATTTCCTACGATGTGAACTATATACCAAGATCTATCTACTAGATACAAACAACGGGCGGATGTATATCCGTAGAGAACATACCCTTGAAGACCGACAAAGCTTAACGAGTTTAACTCGTGGTTGATGTAGACGATCTCTTGCCGATCTCAAGATCGAGAGGAAGTCCTAGCGCCGCAAATCAGCAGCGCATCCGTGCTCGCACACACGTTTGAGGCACCGAGCAACCTCCGCCTCCTCGCTCCAGCGATGCAGCGGAAGCACAACTCTTTCTTGCCGAATAGACACCGGGAACATGTATCTCGCTAGTCCGAGACCATGGGGGATAAATTCTAGAGGGGGAGAGAGATCCTTCACGAGGAGGTGTGAGAGACAAGTGAGGAGGGGGGCTCCTTTTATAGGAGGAGGGGGGCACCCAAGGGGGTGGCCGCCGGCCATGGGGGCTGCCCCCTCCCCTCCTTCATTCATGTGGGTGGACACTCCACTCACAAAATGCCCTTTAAAATCCCTCCACTCAAAAGTCCACTCAAATTCCCATTAAATTTCCACCAAATTTAATGCAAACTCTCATTAAATAAAACTCTTTTATTTTATTCAGAATTTTGTCAATTACTTTAATGACAAACATTCACAAATAACCCCTTGCTAGAATTCTATTTCACATGCATAACCACTTTATGCAATTTCACCCGAAAACCTGTTTCGGTATCTAGTGAAATAAATTCCTGCGCTTGTTCATTCTTTCGGCATGAAACATTTGCTCCAATTGGATGTCGATGTCTCTTAAGTGTGTCACCCTAAGGTTCGTGAATAATGCGGACATGATCGAGACCCCTCTCTGATCAATAATCAGAAGCGGGATCTGGAGACCCATACTGACTCCCACACATTCAACGATGACTTTTTTGTGATCGTCGGAACCTTTTACGCTAGTATCTTAATCCCTTTGTTTCACGATATATTACATGTCCGAGATTCGATCATCGGTATCTCCATACCTAGTTTGATCTCGTTACTGACATGCACTCTTTTCTCGTTCCTGTGATATAACATTCTAGTGATCAAATCACTTGCTTGCAAGCTAATCAATGTGATATCACCGAGAGGGCCCAGAGTATATCTATCCGTCATCGGGATGAACAAATTCCACTCTCGATCCATGAGCCTCAACATAACACTTTATTAGTTCTAAATCCATCTTTATAATCACCCTGTTACGGTGTGACGTTTGATGTTATCAAGAAACTCTTCCGGTGTTAGTGATTGACATGATCTCATGGTCTAAGGATTAGGATCACTTCGTAAGTTGTTATAGCAATATAAACTCAATGACTTTGATCGTAATGCTATACTTCGGATGAATGTTCATCACACCATTACACTAATGTTGTGATCCCATTATTAACAACATCCAATGTCCATGATCAGGAAACCTTGATCATCTTGTTAATCAACGAGCTAGTTTATGAGAGAGGCATAACTAGGAACTTTCTGTTTGTTTATTAAACACACATGTATTAATGTTTCCGTATTAATACAATTATAGCATGTAAAATAAACATTTATCATATACTTGGAATACACATAATAAACACTTTATTATTGCCTCTCAGGGCATATTCCCTTCAGTCTCCCACTTGCACTAGAGACAATAATCTAGTTACATAGTGATAAATCTAACACCCATTGAGTTCTGGTGTTGATCATGTTTTGCTCTAGGGAGAGTTTTAGTCAACAGATCTGCTACATTGAGATCCGTATGTATTTTACAAATCTTTATATCTCCATCCTTGACATTCTTGCGGATGGAGTGAAACCGGCACTTAATATGCTTGGAATGCTTGTGAGACCTTGGTTCTTTGGCATTGGCAATGGCACCATTATTGTCACAATACATCACCATTGGGTCCAACGCGTTTGCAACCACACCTAGTTTGGATATGAACTCCTTCATCCAAATTGCTTCCTGAGCCGCTTCTGAAGCAGCAACATATTCGGCCTCCGTTGTTGATCCCGCTACCACAGGTTGTTTGGAGCTCCTCCAACTAACCGCTCCGCCATTCATGAGAAATACGTATCCGGATTGATACTTAGAGTCATCCGGATTGGTGTCAAAGCTAGCGTCAACATAACACTTAGCAACGAGCTCTTCTTCACCTCCGTATACAAGAAACATATCCTTAGTTCTTCGTAAGTACTTAAGGATATTCTTGACCGCTTTCCAGTGTTCTGAACCTGGATCCGATTGGTACCTACTAGTCAAACTAATAGCATGTGCCACATCCGGTCTTGTACATAGCATGGCGTACATTATAGAGCCTATGGCTGAAGCATAGGGGACCTTGTCCATTATCTCTCTTTCTTCCGCCGAAGCCGGACTTTGAGTCTTACTCAATGTCTTGCCTTGTAACATAGGTAAGAACCCCTTCTTACTTCCGTCCATTTTAAACTTCTTTAAAATCTTATCAAGGTATGTACTTTGCGATAGCCCTATTAGGCGCCTAGATCTATCTTTATAGATCTTTATGCCTAATATGTATGACGCTTCACCTTTGTCCTTCATTGAAAATTTGCTGTTTAGATAACTTTATAGACCAGCATGGGTTTCTTGTTGACAGGGGTGGAGAGTAGTGGTGCTGCGAGTAGCACCTCCTTGAGAGCGTGAAGCGCGTCGTCTGCCTCCTTGTCCCACTCGAAGGTGGGGTTCTTGAGAATTAGGCGATAAAGGGGCATCAGCTTTTCGCCTAACCGGGGGATGAAGCGACTGAGATCCGCGACTCGCTTGGCCAGTTACTGGACATCGCGCAGGCACTCGGGTCTGCCGAGTTGGGCGATCGTGTTGATCTTGGCAGGGTTCGCCTCGATCCCACGCTTGGAGACGACGTATTCCAGTAGCTGTCCAGTTGGTACACCGAAGATGCACTTTCCTGGGTTTAGCTTTATGTTGTACCTTCGCAGGTTGGCGAAGGTTTCAGCCAGGTCGGCGAGTAGATCACCCTGGCGAGTTGATTTCACCACCACGTCGTCGATGTACACGTGGATATTGAGGCCAATTTGGCTCACACGGCACTCCTGCATGCACCGCTGGTAGGTCGCTCCGGTGTTTTTGAGGCTGAAGGTCATGGCAGTGTAGCAGAAGGCTCCGAATGGCGTGATGAACGCCGTCTTCTCTTCGTCCTCGATGGCCATTTTGATCTGGTTGTACCCAGAGTAGGCGTCGAGGAAGCATAGCGCCTCCGAGCCCGTGGTGGAGTCGATGATTTGGTCGATCCGTGGGAGGACAAATTGCTCCTTCGGGCAGGCGTTGTTTAAATTTGTGTAATCGATACACATTCTCCAGGTCTCGTTTTTCTTCTCGACCAGGACTAGGTTTGCCAGCCACTTGGAGTACTTGATTGGCCGAATGAAGCCTGCAGCGAGTAGACGCTGCACCTCCTCGGCGATGGCTCGTCGGTCCTCTTCATTGAGGGCTGCAGCGACTGCTTGGCAGGTCGCACTTTGGGGTCGGTGTTGAGTTTGTGCTCAGCGAGTTCCCTCGGGACACCAGGCATGTCGGATGGCTTCCAAGCTGTAAGAGGCCTCAACCTGTTAAGGTAGGTTCCTCCTGTGTTTTACAATGCTAGTCCCTGGATCAATAGCTAGCATCCACAGTTAAGATGTAATATCAAGATACAAGGGTCATATTATTACTATATAACCAGGAATAACATAATTTTATTACATCATACATAGCTCATTTGGCTATTACATTACATTGCAGCGGAATAAATGTAGTCATGGGTCCTTCATCTTCATAGTACCACAGGCAGATGTTGGTTAGATTTTGTAGTCCTAGTCAATCAAACAATCTTCAACTAACAAAACAATCAACCTGCAACATTACAAGTTACAGCCACATGGGTCAATACATTGGAATTGTATTGGCAAGTTTCACCTTTTTATGTAAATATAAGTGGATCCTATCAATACATGCATATTTGGCTAAGTAGAGTTTTAAGGCTTTTTGCATAAAGCAACATTTATCCTATTTTTTTCAAAATGGTTTTGTCCTTTGTCAAATCTTTTTCCAAGTTCCTTGATCTCCTTGGTAGAAACACAAGTGTTCAAGTCCTTGTCAAAATTTCCCTTGAGCTACTTGGTAACTCCAAGTGCTTCAAGTTTTTATCAAAATCCCATGAGTTCCTTGGTAAAGCCCCAAGTACATCATGCTCTTGAGCACCTTGGTAAACCCCAAGTGCAACAAGCTTAACAAAATCTCTTTGAATTCCTTGGTACCCCCAAGTGCATCAAGTTTTTATATTAGAAGTTGGAATGTCGAGATCTCCCATGGTTCAAACTTTAGTTGCTCAGTATTGTCCATAACCGGGGACACGGCTAAGTACTTAGATTTTATTAACTTCTGCAGAAGGAGTACACTTTACCCACATGACACAATCCCATCTTGTTGCCACCAGTGGCCTACTGGATTAGTGCTCACCAAGATGGAGTACTGGCAGACTGAGAATGTGACGAAGTCTTTCCAAAAGGTCCTCCCATACATCATTGCTAGCTTGTCTTCAGCCCCCATGAAGCATTCCAGATCCCCATGTCCGGTAACTAAAGACAATGTATGGGTCTTCCTAATGTAGTTGACTAAGCCAGAGCCATAATAGCATGTGGTTGTACACGAAAGCCACAATTGGAGAAACATGTTCAATCTCTAAGTTTCCTAGGTGGTTTCCATTTGGAGGACAACACAAAGTGATTGCCATAGACATGGTTCCTTTTGTTGCCACCTTCTCCAAAACTTAAAGTGTCCACCACCTAGGTGGTTCATTGAGTCCTTGTTTTATTATGTAAAACACAAGTCTTTTCTCAACCTTTGTAAAATATCAACATGTATCTCTTTTCAAAACATAGCAGGGCTAAGCATGTACAACTTCATTATTCTCACTAAGGAGTGTATAGGGAATCCTATTAGGATTAGCATAGCATAAGTATAAAACATTTTTCATGCATGTTTTTAAAATCCACTAAGTATAATGAAAATAGTAGGTCATTTGTATGATAGTGTAACTTGCCTTTTTGGTAGGGAATGAGGTTTTACTCTTGGTCTTGCTAGTCTCACACTTTGTTAATTTCACTACAATCAATCAAGCAAGCATAGTATCAAGTAACATTCCAAACCAATATTCAAACAATATTTCACACACACAAAGTAATGGTTCCTAAGTCTTGTAAAAAAAGAGGGTTCTATTGTAAAGTTGGTCTCTACTAGGTTTATAAACTTTGTAAGATCCACATTGGTCATTTACCAAAATGGCAAAGTCATTTGTTAGAGGGTTTTGCTCAAAATCCATTTTAAAATCCATTCAACATTTTATGTGGTGAAAATTATTCTTTTTAAAGTGAAACTTTGTATCTTTCAACAAGTGAGTTGCCTTTGGCAAGGCTTGGTGTTTTGGGTCAGTAAGTTTGGTTCACAACCTTTTCCCAAAGTTTTTCTTGCAAAAAAACATTTCCAAAATAAAATGAATGAGTTTTATTTGGCTAGAAAATGTCTAAGTTAGCTAATTCATCATAAATTTCACCAAAATCATTTTTAGCACTTTGGGTTGGTTACTAGGGTCAGTAGGGTCACACAAATCCATTTTGCAAAAGTTTTAATCCTAAAATCAAATTTAAACAATTTTTATACTCTAAACAAGTACACAAATGTTTCTGTAAATTCAAACAAGCTATCAGATACTATTTTCAAAACTAAGGCCATGGTTGGCTAGGGCTTGTTCTCCTGATTTCATTGATATAAAATTTGCAAAAATTGGACGTGTGGTTCGAAAGTTACAAGGGTTTGAAAATCCTATCTAAATCAGATTTCAATCTGTTTTTAAATTGAACAGGTGACACGCGGCGTGTTTCTATTCGCGGGTACCGCTTCGCGTGGATCGGCATCGTGGGCCGCTGGATTAAGTTAGATCGGATGGTTCTGAGCACATACCCCTTCGAGAATAAGTGGATCTATCTCGGGCGTTGGATAGAGATCCTACGGTGTTCGCTTGCTCGACCATTCGCGAGCGGCGCCGGCGATGGCTAACGGCGGCGACGGTCAGTTTACGGCGGTGCTGGCGAAACAGGAAGCAAAACAGGGAGGGGAAAAGCTCACCGAGGTCGCGAGGCTGCGGTGAAGCACGTCGTGTGGTCGGCGTGGCTCGGAGCGCACTGTGTCGGAAAGAATCTCTCGCCGGAGTTGCTCTTGGCGACAGTCGGGTCTGGTCGACGACGGGGACGTTGCTGTGGCCCACGAGAAGTCAAACGAAGGGCTGGGTTAGACGCAGGAGGTCACGGAGATGATGTGAGCATGCACCAGAAGAAGAGGGGCGACTGGG
This sequence comes from Avena atlantica, assembly GCA_910589765.1. Lineage (NCBI taxonomy): Eukaryota > Viridiplantae > Streptophyta > Magnoliopsida > Poales > Poaceae > Avena > Avena atlantica. The sequence continues at coordinate 121,965,515 of OU342737.1, forward strand.
TTCTACCTGCGGGGCTCGTCGGAGAAGAAGGCAGACGGCGGCGCTTCTGATCCTTGTCGAAGTCGACTTCCTGGGACGCCCGCGGATGAACGGTTGGTACAGGGAGGTGCGCCAGGGAGTGGGGAACGTGCGTGCTTGGTTGTTGAAGCAAGGGGAGGAAGTGTGTGGCTGGATTTGAGAGCTAAGCTCGTCGGAGGCTATGGTGTTCGGGGAGGAATTGGGGCGGCCTGGGGGCGTGATACTGTGGGATGACAGGGGGAAAACGGAGAGGAAGGGCGAGCGTTTTAAGGTGCGCGATTGCTGCGAGTTAAGGCGACCGTGTTAAGGCGTATTACGCCGGAGTTAATCCGCCTGCAACGGCCGGCGAGGGTGGGGAGAAGGTCGTGCGGGTGGGGAGGAAGGGGCGAGGTGTGGGGTCCGCTGGTCAGTGGGGAAAACGTTTCAGACGGGGTCCACTTGTCGGTTGCTGGGAGGGTGCGGATCTGAGTGGGAAAGAAAACGGTTCGGGGAAGAACAGAAGTTGGGCTGGACTGGGCCGTTGGGTTGGGCCTTGTTGGGTTGTCCTTTTCCATTTTTTTTTCTGCCTGTTTGTTTTATTCTTTTCTATTTCTATTTTCTGATTTGAATTTCAAACAATTATTCACACATTCAAACAACACTCAAATCAATTCACTCAACTTCACTTTGAATTTGGTTCTGTTTTTCAACATAATCCAAAATAAATCAATATTTTTAAATCTATTTAGGTTCCATTTATTAGTTTAAAAAAATGGACCATGGTTTATTAATAAAATAAGGTTTGGTTTAATTAATAAAATCTTCATTAGAAATCCAAATGTTTTCAAAACCAAATCAGTAGGTTTATTTGGAAATAAATTTCATTTGGAAATCTTGTTTAAAATAAAATAATCCTTTTTCTTTAGGGTCCATTAATAATTAAATAAAATGGAACTTAGTTATTAAATCAAAATAGGGCTTGATTTTATTAGTAAAATCTTTATTTGAAACCTAAATATTTTCAAAATCAAATCAGTAGGTTTTATTTGTGAATACAAATTACTTAGAAAACTCATTTTCAACAATTTAATAAGTTTTGATGTTTCAAATAAATTGGTAAGATCTTTTATTTTAAAAGAGTTTGGATATTAATTATTTTATTTAATAAATACTTTATTATTTTTAATTAAACCTTTGCTATTTTATTTAAAATAAACTGTTTTAATTCAAATGCTTGGCCAAGTTTTATTTTGGTTTTATAAATAACCCTTATTTGTAAATCCATCTTTTCTTTTGAATATCAAATCCTTTTATTAAAAGATCCAAAATAGTAATTCCAAAACATTTCCTTTATTAAATGTTTATCTTTAAGAATCCCTTTATGATTCTATTTAATTCAAATAGGTTTGAAGTTCCATTTGAGTTCAAAAAGTTTCTTCTGGCTCTGAAATTTAAGTAAAGTTTTATTTTATTCATTTATTTTCACATTATAAGATTTGGAAAATCTTGGGATGTGACAGGCTACCACCCTTAAAATAAATCTCGTCCCGAGATTTGGGAAGGCTGGGGTTTCAAGCAAGTTCAAGCAACTAGGGTACTACCACCCTTTAAAAAAAAAATTTCAAACAAAAATTACATATTGGCCTTCTTGGGTCCTGGAAATTTTTCTATGTCAAACTTTGGCTTTATTCCTATGCTTGTCTCATGGACCAAGGTTGAGTTTCTCCATAGGCTTGTTCAACTTGTTCTTCATCCTCTCTGGGCAGTTGCTTGCATAGTGTCCTGGATTTTTGCAGTTGAAACAATTAATGTCTTTGAGTTCTTTACGTGGCTCTTGAGGGCAAGTTGCTACAAAGTGACCTGGTTCACTACAGTTGTTACACCACACTTGGTCAATTCCTTTATTCTTTATGTTTCCTGGGCATGCACTGGAGTAGTGTCCCATTTCCTTACATTTACGACATTGCACAAGGCTCATGTCTTGCTTGGGCTTCTTGATTTTCTTTGATCCTTTGAATTGGGTTGTCTTGTTTGGATGTAGAAGTGGTCCTTTTCCTTTGGTAGACTTGGATCCTTCTTGTTTCCTTTGTTCCACCATGGCATAGATAGGGCATAGGCTAGGAGTATGATCACTTCCCTCACAAAGGTAGCAAGTAGCTTGAGAGGTAGGGCATTCTCCAACAGAATGGTCTTCATCACAATTGGGGCATTGTCCTTCATGCTCCTTGGAAGTATGTTCCTTGTCTCCACAAATAATGCAAGCTGGGGCTCCATCTAGAACAACATTCTTGTCTTCTTTGTTATCATACTTTCTTCTAGGAAAATTTTCTTCCATGCTAATCATTTGATTAGTAACCTTAAGCATTAGTTGAGATTGTTCCTCCAAAAACTTTTGAAGTGATGGATCTTCATTACAATTGTTGGCTAGGAACTGAGCTGTCAACTGGTTCAACTGATGCTGGGTTGCTAAGATCTCTCCTAAACTGTCAGCTTGGTTGGTGTTGGTGTCATCAACCTTGGAGTCCTTTGGGGTAGTCATCTGTTTGGATTGATGGGAGATTAGAATGGGCAAGATATTTCTAAGGAATTATTTCTAATCACACACATCACAATTCACACAAACAATGTGCAAGCAATCACAAACCAAACATTCACAACAACTTTTCACTCAAACAACAAAGTTTAAGCACATACTTAGGCAACAAAATATTTTTGTTACACCACATAAGTTGGTGGTTTTATCTTAACTAAATTATGGTGGTCCATCTATATGGTTTACTTGTGATCTTTCCTTCCTTCTTGATTCTTCTTGTATGGGATCATGGTTTCTTTTAAGAAAAGCTCTTGGTCACAATACTTCAAAGTCGTTGTTGGTTTCTTCTTATTTTGCATTCCCTCAGTCTCTAACTCTTGAGCAAGATTTTCTTGTTTCACTTGTGGTCCTTAGTAGTTTTCAAGTTGGAGGTCCTTGGGAAATATGCTGAAGATGTTGAAGTCATTAGGGTTGAAGAAGTTGAAGAAGTCCCTTGTACATGGTGTAGTCTTTGGCCATGGGGTAGGCTTATCCATCAAGTTGAAGCAGAAGAGATGTAGAGTTGAAACCAAAATGGTTAAGGAAAGAGTTTACAAGTGTTTTTGTAAATAAGTTTTTGGAATAATTACACTCCTACTTTTCTAAGGGTTTTTGTCCAATCCTAGGGTTTACAAATCCTACAGGCAACACAATGCTCTGATACCATCTGTAAGAGGCCTCAACCTGTTAAGGTAGGTTCCTCCTGTGTTTTACAATGCTAGTCCCTGGATCAATAGCTAGCATCCACAGTTAAGATGTAATATCAAGATACAAGGGTCATATTATTACTATATAACCAGGAATAACATAATTTTATTACATCATACATAGCTCATTTGGCTATTACATTACATTGCAGCGGAATAAATGTAGTCATGGGTCCTTCATCTTCATAGTACCACAGGCAGATGTTGGTTGTAGATTTTGTAGTCCTAGTCAATCAAACAATCTTCAACTAACAAAACAATCAACCTGCAACATTACAAGTTACAGCCACATGGGTCAATACATTGGAATTGTATTGGCAAGTTTCACCTTTTTATGTAAATATAAGTGGATCCTATCAATACATGCATATTTGGCTAAGTAGAGTTTTAAGGCTTTTTGCATAAAGCAACATTTATCCTATTTTTTTTCAAAATGGTTTTGTCCTTTGTCAAATCTTTTTCCAAGTTCCTTGATCTCCTTGGTAGAAACACAAGTGTTCAAGTCCTTGTCAAAATTTCCCTTGAGCTACTTGGTAACTCCAAGTGCTTCAAGTTTTTATCAAAATCCCATGAGTTCCTTGGTAAAGCCCCAAGTACATCATGCTCTTGAGCACCTTGGTAAACCCCAAGTGCAACAAGCTTAACAAAATCTCTTTGAATTCCTTGGTACCCCCAAGTGCATCAAGTTTTTATATTAGAAGTTGGAATGTCGAGATCTCCCATGGTTCAAACTTTAGTTGCTCAGTATTGTCCATAACCGGGGACACGGCTAAGTACTTAGATTTTATTAACTTCTGCAGAAGGAGTACACTTTACCCACATGACACAATCCCATCTTGTTGCCACCAGTGGCCTACTGGATTAGTGCTCACCAAGATGGAGTACTGGCAGACTGAGAATGTGACGAAGTATTTCCAAAAGGTCCTCCCATACATCATTGCTAGCTTGTCTTCAGCCCCCATGAAGCATTCCAGATCCCCATGTCCGGTAACTAAAGACAATGTATGGGTCTTCCTAATGTAGTTGACTAAGCCAGAGCCATAATAGCATGTGGTTGTACACGAAAGCCACAATTGGAGAAACATGTTCAATCTCTAAGTTTCCTAGGTGGTTTCCATTTGGAGGACAACACAAAGTGATTGCCATAGACATGGTTCCTTTTGTTGCCACCTTCTCCAAAACTTAAAGTGTCCACCACCTAGGTGGTTCATTGAGTCCTTGTTTTATTATGTAAAACACAAGTCTTTTCTCAACCTTTGTAAAATCTCAACATGTATCTCTTTTCAAAACATAGCAGGGCTAAGCATGTACAACTTCATTATTCTCACTAAGGAGTGTATAGGGAATCCTATTAGGATTAGCATAGCATAAGTATAAAACATTTTTCATGCATGTTTTTAAAATCCACTAAGTATAATGAAAATAGTAGGTCATTTGTATGATAGTGTAACTTGCCTTTTTGGTAGGGAATGAGGTTTTACTCTTGGTCTTGCTAGTCTCACACTTTGTTAATTTCACTACAATCAATCAAGCAAGCATAGTATCAAGTAACATTCCAAACCAATATTCAAACAATATTTCACACACACAAAGTAATGGTTCCTAAGTCTTGTAAAAAAAAGAGGGTTCTATTGTAAAGTTGGTCTCTACTAGGTTTATAAACTTTGTAAGATCCACATTGGTCATTTACCAAAATGGCAAAGTCATTTGTTAGAGGGTTTTGCTCAAAATCCATTTTAAAATCCATTCAACATTTTATGTGGTGAAAATTATTCTTTTTAAAGTGAAACTTTGTATCTTTCAACAAGTGAGTTGCCTTTGGCAAGGCTTGGTGTTTTGGGTCAGTAAGTTTGGTTCACAACCTTTTCCCAAAGTTTTTCTTGCAAAAAAACATTTCCAAAATAAAATCAATGAGTTTTATTTGGCTAGAAAATGTCTAAGTTAGCTAATTCATCATAAATTTCACCAAAATCATTTTTAGCACTTTGGGTTGGTTACTAGGGTCAGTAGGGTCACACAAATCCATTTTGCAAAAGAATTAATCCTAAAATCAAATTTAAACAATTTTTATACTCTAAACAAGTACACAAATGTTTCTGTAAATTCAAACAAGCTATCAGATACTATTTTCAAAACTAAGGCCATGGTTGGCTAGGGCTTGTTCTCCTGATTTCATTGATATAAAATTTGCAAAAATTGGACGTGTGGTTCGAAAGTTACAAGGGTTTGAAAATCCTATCTAAATCAGATTTCAATCTGTTTTTAAATCGAACAGGTGACACGCGGCGTGTTTCTATTCGCGGGTACCGCTTCGCGTGGATCGGCATCGTGGGCCGCTGGATTAAGTTAGATCGGATGGTTCTGAGCACATACCCCTTCGAGAATAAGTGGATCTATCTCGGGCGTTGGATAGAGATCCTACGGTGTTCGCTTGCTCGACCATTCGCGAGCGGCGCCGGCGATGGCTAACGGCGGCGATGGTCAGTTTACGGCGGTGCTGGCGAAACAGGAAGCAAAACAGGGAGGGGAAAAGCTCACCGAGGTCGCGAGGCTGCGGTGAAGCACGTCGTGTGGTCGGCGTGGCTCGGAGCGCACTGTGTCGGAAAGAATCTCTCGCCGGAGTTGCTCTTGGCGACGGTCGGCTCTGGAAGACGACGGGGACGTTGCTGTGGCCCACGAGAAGTCAAACGAAGGGCTGGGTTAGACGCAGGAGGTCACGGAGATGATGTGAGCATGCACCAGAAGAAGAGGGGCGACTGGGTTCTACCTGCGGGGCTCGTCGGAGAAGAAGGCAGACGGCGGCGCTTCTGATCCTTGTCGAAGTCGACTTCCTGGGATGCCCGCGGATGAACGGTTGGTACAGGGAGGTGCGCCAGGGAGTGGGGAACGTGCGTGCTTGGTTGTTGAAGCAAGGGGAGGCAGTGTGTGGCTGGATTTGAGAGCTAAGCTCGTCGGAGGCTATGGTGTTCGGGGAGGAATTGGGGCGGCCTGGGGGCGTGATACTGTGGGATGACAGGGGGAAAACGGAGAGGAAGGGCGAGCGTTTTAAGGTGCGCGATTGCTGCGAGTTAAGGCGACCGTGTTAAGGCGTATTACGCCGGAGTTAATCCGCCTGCAACGGCCGGCGAGGGTGGGGAGAAGGTCGTGCGGGTGGGGAGGAAGGGGCGAGGTGTGGGGTCCGCTGGTCAGTGGGGAAAACGTTTCAGACGGGGTCCACTTGTCGGTTGCTGGGAGGGTGCGGATCTGAGTGGGAAAGAAAACGGTTCGGGGAAGAACAGAAGTTGGGCTGGACTGGGCTGTTGGGCTGGGCCTTGTTGGGTTGTCCTTTTCCATTTTTTTTTTCTGCCTGTTTGTTTTATTCTTTTCTATTTCTATTTTCTGATTTGAATTTCAAACAATTATTCACACATTCAAAAAACACTCAAATCAATTCACTCAACTTCACTTTGGATTTGGTTCTGTTTTTCAACATAATCCAAAATAAATCAATATTTTTAAATCTATTTAGGTTCCATTTATTAGTTTAAAAAAATGGACCATGGTTTATTAATAAAATAAGGTTTGGTTTAATTAATAAAATCTTCATTAGAAATCCAAATGTTTTCAAAACCAAATCAGTAGGTTTATTTGGAAATAAATTTCATTTGGAAATCTTGTTTAAAATAAAATAATCCTTTTTCTTTAGGGTCCATTAATAATTAAATAAAATGGAACTTAGTTATTAAATCAAAATAGGGCTTGATTTTATCAGTAAAATCTTTATTTGAAACCTAAATATTTTCAAAATCAAATCAGTAGGTTTTATTTGTGAATACAAATTACTTAGAAAACTCATTTCAACAATTTAATAAGTTTTGATGTTTCAAATAAATTGGTAAGATCTTTTATTTTAAAAGAGTTTGGATATTAATTATTTTATTTAATAAATACTTTATTATTTTTAATTAAACCTTTGCTATTTTATTTAAAATAAACTGTTTTAATTCAAATGCTTGGCCAAGTTTTATTTTGGTTTTATAAATAACCCTTATTTGTAAATCCATCTTTTCTTTTGAATATCAAATCCTTTTATTAAAAGATCCAAAATAGTAATTCCAAAACATTTCCTTTATTAAATGTTTATCTTTAAGAATCCCTTTATGATTCTATTTAATTCAAATAGGTTTGAAGTTCCATTTGAGTTCAAAAAGTTTCTTCTGGCTCTGAAATTTAAGTAAAGTTTTATTTTATTCATTTATTTTCACATTATAAGATTTGGAAAATCTTGGGATGTGACACAAGCGAAGATGTCCCTATTCTCACGGAGGAACTCGATGAGCGCGCCTTCCTATGCTAGGCTCATGCCAGTTCCGATCGTCACCGTCTGGCTAGAGTCGCCTGGGACCAGCTCGACGGTGCGGGTGTGTGTCGTTGCCTCGAAGGCAGTGGAGTTGCCACCCTCCGAAATGGGATTCTTGAGTATGGTGGGGTCGTCGCTGTTGACCCCGCTCGCGTACTTGGCAAGCTCCTCGGCGTGGTTGGCCTCCGCCGTGATGACGGCATTAGCGAGTTCGGCGCCTTTGGCCTCGCATTCTGCGGCCATGTCGGGGTCGCCATGGATAGTGATGATGCCGCATGGCCCAGGTAGCTTCATCGCGTTGTACGTGTAGTGGGGAGCTGCCATGAATTTGGCGAACGCCTGGCGCCCCAGGATGTAGTGGTAGGGGTTGTTAAAGGGCACCAGCTCGAAGACGATCCCCTCGGTGCAGAAGTTTGCTGGTGTACCGAAGGTGATTGGCAGCGTCACCTTGCCGATTGGGTACGCCTTCCGACCGGGGACGATGCCGTGGAAGGTGGTGTAGGTCATCTCGATCATCGACTACGGGAGCCACAGTCGCCTGAATGTGTCCAGGTACAGGATGTTGATGGAGCTGCCTCCGTCCATCAGCGTTTTGGGGAGCCAGTAGTCTTCCACCTTGGGCTTGACCACTAGGGTGACTCGGCCCGGATATTCGATCCGTCATGAGTGGTCCTCGCGGATCCAGGTGATTGTTTGCTCAGACCAGTTGAGGAACTGGGGGATGTCTATCTGGGACACCGCGTTGACGGCGATGGCGCGGGCGATGACCTTCTTCTCGCGCTTCGTGTTGAAGCCTATGAAGGTGTGGAGCGAGCCGGCGATGCTGCCAAACTTTCCGCTGTTTGGCGGGTTGTTGTCGGGGTCTTCCCGCGCGCGCCGTGCCATCTCGATCCCCTTGAGAGAGTGGCAGTCGGCGGTCGTGTGCATGGTGGGCTTTCCTTTCCTGCTATGAAACACACACATTTGGTTGAGGAGGACCGTGGGACCGAACCTCGGCTTTGCCTCGTAGTTGCCACCGTCGCGGCGCTGTCCTCCGTCGCGGCGGAAGCTCTTGGGTTCACGCGGCGCGTATCCGGCGTTGGCGACAAAGTTGACTCTCCCGTCATCGCGGCGTTTGCCGGTGAAGCGAGTGTTGCTATAGTGTAACTCGGGTCGCCTCCCGATGTCGTGGCCGCTCGTGCGGCGATGTCCTCCTGACTCGTCGTCGGTTTCTTGGTTTGGGTCCTCCTCCGCGTACTTCTTTGCGATCTCTAGGAGGTCCGGTATGTTGTCGAATATTCTGTACACTCGCTTGAGCTTGGAGACCAGGGGCTCGTAGCGGCACGAGGTCTTGAAGCAGTGGATCGCGGTGTCTGGGTGGATTCCGTCAGCGTTATACCACAGGTCTTGACACCGTTGGACCCAACTGCGGGTCGACTCGCGGGGTCCCTGGACGCATCGGTCCAGGTCCTCGATGGTGGTGGCGTGGGTGTATGAGCCCTCGAAGTGCCTGACGAAGGCATCGCGCATTTCCTCCCAGGAATCGATGCTATCCGCGGGGAGGGTGTTAATCTACTGCTTGCACGCTCCCTCCATCATCAGGGGAAGGTAGCGGGCAGCGAGTAGGTCGGTGTGGCCGGCGATTCCCATCGCCATGAGGTAAGTGTCCAGCCACACGGACGGATCGTACGAGGGGTCGTACTTCTCTATTTCCTTCGGCGCTTTGAGGTTCGCCGGGTATCTTTCGCCTCGGATCATCGGTCTGAAGCACTGGGGTCCGACTCGGCTCAGCGATCCCCTTGGTTCGCCGTCGCGGCGGTTGGTGAGGGTGTTCCGCAGGTCTTCAGGCTGGCGTGCGCGTCAGCTCTGGTTGTTGATGATGTGGGTGCGTGCGTCGACGGGCTGCCCGTTGGCGGCGACGAAGTTGTTCGCCGGTCGTGGGTCGTTCGTGGAGAGTGCCGCGTTCGCGTGTCGGTGTTGGAGCTGCAGGGGCTCGGGTGGTGGGCAGTTGAGGGTATTCGCCGCCATGGGGCGGCCGCTCGAGGCCGCCCTACTGACTGATGAACGCGAGTACATCCGACCCTGTGAGTCGGCGCCCGCGTTTTGTTGCTCAACTGCTTTGGCGAGTAGAGCCTTGGCGTACTGGATCTGCAGGGCGCCTTCGCCGGTGACTTGGATGTTGTCGACTGCAGCTCGTCTTGCGACAACGTTGTCCATTGGGGTGGAGAACAGCGGGAGGCCGTTCACGTCTCGCTCTCGTGAGGAGACCACGATCCTTGGTTGGTCCCTGGGGGGCACGCGGTTAGGCGGTGGTGGGGCGCCGTTGGCCGTCGCCCCTGGTGGGGGTCGAGCGCTTCCTCCTGGCGGCGCATTCTCGCAGATCGCGCACTCAGCCATGCGAGTCGGGTCGTTCTTGGCGTCGAAGTTCAGGGCGCTCCCCTGGATGGTAGGGTTCAGGCGCGACCTGATTCGAAGTTGGTGATAGCGCGACAGCTCCTGCGCTGTCGCCTGCTCGAGGCGAAACTTTTCGCGCTCGGCTTGCTCCTTGCGGACTGCCTCCGCCAGCCGTAGGCGGAGTTCCTCGACCTCCGTTTTCGTCGCGTTTGGTGGGATCAGCGTGGAGAAGGGGTCTTCCGGGGGGTCGGCGCCAGTCGCCATGTAGGTCGCGGCGTGGCGACCTGTTCCGTCGTGGAGGTTGGCGGAGTTCTCCGACCCGGAGTCGAAGTCGAAGATCCCAAGGATGGAGGGGTCCTCGAAATCTCCAACGTTGGAGACCTGGGTAATGGAGCCTGCGGACGATGCGGCGACAATGGATCCGGCGGCCGACGTCGGGGTCGCCGAATCGGCGTCGTCGTTGAGGGCCGCGTCGTCCGCGACCGTGGTGGTTTCGGCCACGTTGCTGTGGGCCGAGTCGTACTCGGAGGCGAGGCGGTGAATCGTGCGGACTTGGATCTCAGAGAGCTGGTCGCGTGGCGGCGACTCGCGGATGCGAGCCGAGTCCTCCGAGACGATGACGTCGGTGAGACTGATGAAGAGGCTGATCGTGCCGACCGGCAGGATCACGCTATGTGTGCCGGGTCGTGTCGCCGGGACGTAGCTGCTCGGCAAGATCTGGAGCATCTCGCCAATCACGATCATGCGCCGGTGGCGATTGACTCGTTGATGGGCAGATTGGATCTCGCCGGAGAACACCGGCCTGATCGTCCAAGCCCCACGGTGGGCGCCACTGTCGTGGGGATGACCACGGCAGATGCTGCAATCGACAGCGAGTAGTAGAGCATGGGGCAAGGGCGGCCAGCCATCTGCGGAGCGAGATGAGGGCAGAGACAAAAGGGTTTACCCAGGTTCGGCCCCCCGGAGGGTAAAGACCTACTCCTGCTAGATTGTATTATGGTGAGAGTACAAGGGGGGCAAGCTCGACGACTAGGCGGCGAGTCACTTGGGTGTATGATGGAACGTATCCTCTTTGCGTACCCTAGGGAGGTTTATATAGGCTCACCTCGCTAGGGTTTACAGATTACAACCGAATTAGTTAAGGATTTAGAGGTTCTTTGACCTAGTTCGACTGGGCCTAACTACGCTTCTGGGCCTCCAGCTTCCAGTCGCCTGGATCCTCGCCAAGTCTCGATCCAGTCGCCGTCCTGCAGGCCCACTCGCTGGCGGCTTGGGCCAATAGGAAACGTCCTGCTGGGCATACCCCGGTAGGCGTATCCCCATCAGATCCCCAAATCTTCCACAGGTAGGTTATGCTTAAGCATCTCAGGTTGACGAAGGAAAATCTCATCAATATCATTTCTTCCACGAAGACCTCACTTTCATGATCTTCCATATACTGATGCAAAGCATTATTAGGAGCAAGAGAAATAGAAGAAAATTGTTCAACCCTGAAATCCTCATTAGGCAATTCATTTTCATAAGGAGTTTTAGCAAATTTGGAAAAGTTAAACTCATAAGATTCTCCATCAAATTTAGTTAAAACTTTCTCCTTCTTACAATCTATAATAGCTCCACAAGTGTTCAGAAAATGTCTACCAAAAATGATAGGACAAGTTTTATTAGCTTCCTTACCAAGCACTAGAAAATCAGCAGGATATTTAATCTTACCACAAAGAACTTCCACATCTCTTACAATACCAATTGGACAGACTGTCTCTCTATTAGCAAGGTGAATAACCACATCAATGTCCTCAAGTTCACAAGGACCAATTTCATGCATAATTTCTCTGTAAATCTCATAAGGAATAACACTAGAACTAGCACCAATATCACATAAACCATAATAACAATGATCACCAATTCTAATAGAAAGCACATGGACACTAGCTTTCCTAGCTTTACTAGGATGAGAGACAATATTAGAAGCATCTTCACGAAAGATAATGTGTCCATCTTCTACATTCTTAGTGACAAGATCTTTCACAATAGCTACTACTGGTTCAATATTTATTTGTTCATCAGATTCTACAGCTTTCTTTGTACTTTTGCTTACCACATTAGCTATAATAGAATCTTCCTTTACCTTAGAAGGAAAAGGTATTTTCTCAATATAGGGTTCAGGCAAAATATGATCAATAGTACAAACTTCAGTGTTTCTAGCATGAACATGATTAACAACATCTTTATAAGGTGTATGGTACTTGTTCCACTCCTTTTCGGGAATTTCAATATAAGAGGCAAAGGCCTTAAAACAATTTGCAATAACTTGAGAATCAAGACCATACTCAGTACTAATATTATGAAAGTCATCAGTTCCCATAAAAGATTTAATGCATTCATAATCATAATTTATACCTGACTTTCTTCCTTTGTCATTCTCCTATGCTTCAGTATTTTCTTGAATACGGTCTAGACAATCCCATTTAGCTTATTCTTTCATACATATGAATGATCCAGCATAAGAAGCATCTAATAAATCTTTATCATGGAGAGAAAGCCTTGCATAAAAGTTATTAATAATAATATTATTAGGGAGCTCATGAATAGGACATTTGAGCATTAGTAACTTTAATCTCACCCAAGCTTGGGCTGTACTCTCTCCATCATGAGGCCAGAAGTTATATATTTGATTCCGGTCTTTATGAATCTCACTGGGAGGATAAAATTTAGAATAAAAGAGAGGTATTATTTCCTCCCATTTCATAGATTGTCCATTCTTCAACAGCTTATACCATTCTTCAGCTCTTCCATTTAATGATATAGAGAGTAACTTTTTCTTGACTTGTTTTGTTATGATACCTGCACACTTAAACAACCCGCATAATTCATGGATAAAAAGCAAGTGATCACCGGGATGGACAGTTCCATCTCCAAAATAATAATTATCCATAACACGATCAACAGTTCTTGTAGGTATCTTAAAAGGATCTATCTCAGCAGGTGGTGGTTCATCTACTATCCTAGCAGTGGTAGTAGCTGATATGTCCTTAACGTATCTATAATTTTTGATGGTTTCATGCTAATATTATGCTTTTGACACTTATTTTTATATAAAGTTCATGAGTTTTTTGGACTAACCTACTAATAGTTGCAAAAGTGCACAATGTTCTTGTTTTACACTTTAATGTGTAGGAATTTTCAAGAATACAAGTGGAACCCTTGTTGGAGTCAAATTGAGATTTTCCAGAAATCTGTCTCAGAAATCTTTATGAAGATGTTCACGTTTCGGATCGAATACAGCGTCAAACGGAAAACTCTTCGACTACAAAGTTGTAGGAAATTTAGTGATAATCGTTCTGGACATAAAATTTAGCTGATTCCGAGTCCGGACGGGCCTGTTATGCCCGATTTACTGCAGCCCAAGATGGGGTGACGGGAATCCGAGAAGATATATAAAGGGAGGAAACCTAATTCGTGGGAGACACCTCCACCAACGAATTTGCAGCCACCAAAGCCATGTTTTTGCCTCCCCCATGGATCCCATCTTCGTGGGGGAGGGCTCCCAAGAAGCCATGAAGGAAGGGGGCTAAGGGGCGGTGCTCCCAAACGATACTTGCGGCGGGGAAGGAGTCCCCCGCACCACCGACGGCGCCGCCGCCGCCCTCTTCACCATCTTCACCGCCATCTCCATCACCTATCCTCCTAGTATGCAGTGGTTCATCCTCCCACACACCTTTGTACCGTCCTATGTAAACATGGTGTTTGATGCTATAAGTTATAATCTTATGATCTATGTCATGTTTGTGTAGTTTCTTTGTTCTTAGATTGATTGAACGTCTTTTATTCATTAGAGTTGTATGTTGATATGGTATAGTCCTTTGGTGTTCATTATATTTGTGTGCGCATGGATTAAACATCATAGGGTTTGTAGTATGTGTAAGAGGAAGGGGGAAGTTCTGCCGGAGTGACAGAAACCTAAGGACGCGAACCGAAACATTGCACGTATGGGAGTAAGAGGACCATTAACTTAAGGATATAGTTGGAGAAACCTTAACGCATTGTTAGTAGTTACGGATGTTTGCTAACAATCCAATCATATAATACATGTAATTCCAAGTAGTAAATTGCATGTATATTTAGCCTCTCCCACATAGAAAATTGCATCGAAGATAGTAAACCCGATTTATTCGCCAATTAAACTTGGACAAAGCCATCACAATTACTACCACTATTCCACACTCATGGTTCTGTTAGTTTATTGTATTCTATTGCTGCAGCAGCTAGCTTTACTTTCTTGTTATCTATTATCTTGCAAAGCTTTCTCTAGTACTGGTTTTGTTTCTCTAGTTTTATTTCCTAGATAATGCAAATGTTTAGTGTGCGTAGAGTTGTATCAGTGGTTGATAGAACTTGAGAGAATATTTATCCTACTTTATCTCCTTGTTTGGTTCTACACTCTTACTTATCGAAAAGGTTACACACGATCCCCTATAATTTTGGGATATCAAGACCTTTTCTGGCGCCATTGCCGGGGAGCAATAGCGTGTGGGTGAATATTCTTGTGTGCACTTGTTTGCTTTATCTCTAAGTACTTTTTACTTTCAGTTTTAAGTTGGTCTCTATCTTGGTATGGATAGGGATTACGAATTACAAAAAATTAGTTGTACTTGTTACCTAAAAACGTTTTCAAAAAGGAAAGTGATTGGAAAGGTGAGTAATGGTTAAGTGGGGGTCGACCTTGAACACTTGTGTTCATGCCTATAAAACCAAAACAAATCTTCCCATGGAAGCTTTTCAACTGAAGGAAGGCACCATTAAATATCAATTCCCATTCAAGAAAGGCATAGAATACATTTTGCCTCTCCTATTAAAACAAGAGTTGCTCTTAATGCTTCTTTATTTGAAAATACTTGAGTCTTGCTTCTTGTGTCTAACTTAAAGGCGTTAAAGAAAAGTATTTCTTGGGAGATAACCCAATAGTTTTCTTGAGTCTTGGAATTTATTACTTATATAATAACCTCTACTTATACTTTTCATTTGATTTTTGTGCCAAGAATAACCTCTAATGAGAGGGAAGTAAGATTTGGGGAGTTGTTATCCCGAAACAAATTTTTGTGCTCCACTATAAAAATTCTTGAAAAACAATTGTAAGTCATATTGAGCTGTAATTTTCTTAATAAATCCCCCTGGTCGTTAGCTAACTTTCCTTAGTTCAACACTTTTTGCTTTGAGCAACCAAAGGTCTTCGAAAAAATTGGTTTCTACCTGCTGGTCTGTTTTGACAGATTTCTGACATTATTTGCATTTACTTCTAATTGATTCCTTTTTGGGTTCTTTTTAGGAAATTGAGATTTTTGAGGGAATTGATACAGTAGATTGTGTATTTAGTGAAATTTTTGTTGTTTTAAAACTAAACCCCAAAGTTCTATTATCTTTTGAATGCACTAATGTTGCTAATGAATATTGTGTGAAGTTTTGTATGAAGGAAAATTTTCAGGTGTAAGGAAAGAATGATGTAATGAGATGAATAATGGACAAAAGCTCAAGATTGGGGATGCCACCCCGTGTCACCCAAAGAAATATTCAAGAGTTACAAGCGTCAAAGCTTGGAGGCCCAAGGCATCCCCTTCTTCATCAATAAAAATCTCAGGTCTTTCTAGACACTTCGGTTTATTGTTTCATGCACTATTGTGTTGTTCTTGGAGCGTCTTAGTTTTTGTTTTTGGTTTTTGTTTGCTTAGTTCGCTTAAATAAAGTGGTTGGACCCCCGTTTTCATTGTGTTGTTTCAAATAAGTTGATTGGTGTTGGAGAAGGAGTAGGAAGCTTCATGTTTATAAGTGGTACAAAAGGAGTTTGTTTTGACTATGGCCTAGACCTTATCATGTCATGCTTGATGTTGTTTTGACCCTATAATTAGTGGTTATTGTTGTAGCATGACTTGTTCCAAACAATTGAGGTTGCTTAATGTGCCTTGAAAGACTTATGCGTTGTTTTAGCATACAAAAGCATAGTATTGTGGTATTCTCCTTTGATGCTTTGTTTGGGTTGACTTGGCACATGCTCACACCATGTTATGACTATGAACCAGCCACCTTAGCCTCTATGATCATTTAGTTTTGACTTGTGGTACCACTTTATGCTTTGATTAGTCATGTTTTGTCGCTCTGCATGATTATGGCCATTATTGCTCTCTTAGTTGTTCGCTCCTAGTCTTTTGCTAGCCTCCACTTGTATTGAGTAAGCTCTACTCATACATCCAACTCCCAAGAAACCAAGTTATTCCAAAGTGTTCACTATAAATTCCTATGCATGGTGTGTTACACCATTCCAAGTATATTCTTGTTTTATCTATCTTCCAAATTAAACTTGTTATGTGAGAGTTAGTGATTAAAGCTCTCAAAAACTTGATGAAACACTTTATTTTTCTTGCTCCTAATAAACCTGAACCATTGTGTCATCTATGTTTGTATATGCTTGCACTTATACGTTGGAATTACCAAAACCATGCTGTCATGGGGACGCTTTCAACATTGCACTTGTACAATGTACCCAGTTGATATCATGCTCTTTTGTTTGCGGATTTCGTCGATGTGAAATAAAAGGGGAGCTTGTAAGTCTATGGAGTTATGTATGTGTGTTAGAGAAACGCCTGGGCCGCTAGACTAAGCCATGCCTAATCATGGTGGAAACTTGCAGCATCACTATAGTAAGCAATCTATGAAGCTTTCTTCTTATAAAAAAGAGAGAAATTGAAAAGAGGAAAGAGAGAAAAAAGCACCATTTTCCCATGGTAAATAAGAAGATTGCTGAGATGCTCATTGTCTGCTTGCCTTGTCATTTTGATATGGGATAGCTCCTGTATCATGTGCAAGGGGTACCCTGTTGGCGGTTCTCTATGATACACATGTATCTTACTATGACAAGAACTTATCGGTGACTAAAGTTGAGTAGCATGAGGAGCGGACCTCGTACTCAAGGGACATGAGATTGCCAACTTATACTTTGTCAAGCATATACTCCATAGTTTGTTCACTCATACACATGTACTTACTATGACAAGAACTTACCGGTGACTAAAGTTGAGTAGCATGAGGAGTGGCCCTCGTACTCAAGGGACATGAGATTGCTAACGTATACTTTGTCAAGCATATCTCCATAGTTTGTTCACTTTAACCTTAATCACTTCAAGATGCTTATGATAGGGGCAATGAGAGCTGAAATCTAACAAGTACCATAATTTTTGGAAGTTCTTTATGAAACTTGAAATCCCTGCTTCCCTTTGAAGGGGCTTTCTTCCACTATTATATTGAGTCTCCACCTTCTATCCTTAGGCACCAATTAAGAGAGCATAGTTGCCATTCTTATTTCTATGTGCATAGTCCCAAAACTTATTGATTGATTCTTATTGTTGATATTGCTTGCTCTTGAACTATTTGTATCTAGTCATCTTATGAACTTTGAAGGTGTCCTATGCATTTATGATTTGCTATACCATGAGGGACAAGCTGAATACCACTCTTATTATGTTTTCAACAAACAAACGTTTTTCAATGCATTGTTATTCATGATCTTTGTTTGTAACCTTTTCATGTTGCAACTTGGTTGCTATGTCTTATTGTTAAAACTACATCTTTCATGCTCATGTTTAGAGTACTTTGATCCCATCTATCCATGCTTTGCAAATGGGTTGATCAAGATTATGATGGTGCATGTCACCTCAAAAATTATATTATTTTTATCATTTACCTACTCGAGGACGAGAAGGAACTAAGCTTGGGGATGTTGATACGTCCATAACGTATCTATAATTTTTGATGGTTTCATGCTAATATTATTCTTTTGACACTTCTTTTTATATAAAGTTCATGAGTTTTTTGGACTAACCTACTAATAGTTTCAAAAGTGCACAATGTTCTTGTTTTACATTTTGATGTGTAGGAATTATCAAGAATACAAATGGAACCCTTGTTGGAATCAAATTGAGATTTTCGAGAAATCTGTCTTAGAACTTTTTTTGAAGATGGTCACGTTTTGGGTCGAAGACGACGTCAAACGGACAACTCTTCAACTACAAAGTTGTAGTAAATTTCGCGACAATCGTTCTGGACATAAAATTTAGCTGATTCCGAGTTTGGATGGGCCAGCTAGGCCGATTTACTGCAGCCCAAGATGGGGTGACGGGAATCCGAGAAGCTATATAAAGGGAGGAAACCTAATTCGTGGGAGACACCTCCACCCACGAATTTGCAGCCACCAAAGCCACGTTTTTGCCTCCCCCATGGATCCCATATCCATTGTGGGAGGGATCCCAAGAAGCCATGAAGGAAGGGGCTATGGGGCGGTGCTCCCCGACGATACTAGCGACGGGGAAGGAGTCTCCCGCGCCGCTGCCGGCACCGCCGCCGCCCTCTTCACCATCTTCACCGCCATCTCCATCACCTAATCCTCCTAATATGCAGTGGTTCATCCTCCCATACACCTTTGTACCATCCTATGTAAACATGGTGTTTGATGCTATAAGTTATAATCCTATGATCTATGTCATGTTTGTGTAGTTTCTTTGTTCTTAGATTGATTGGTTGAACGTCTTTGGTTCATTAGAGTTGTATGTTGATATGGTACAGTCCTTTGGTGTCCATTATATTTGTGTGCGCATGGATTAAACATCACATGGTTTGTAGTATGTGTAACAGGAAGGGGGTTCTTCCGGAGTGACAAAAACCTAAGGACGCAAACCGGAACGTTCGTATGAGAGTAAGAGGACCATTAACTTAAGGCTATGGTTGGGGAAACCTTAATGCATTGTTAGTAGTTATGGATGTTTGCTAATAATCCAATCATATAGTACATGTAATTCCAAGTAGTGAAGCGCATGTATATTTAGTCTCTCCCACATAGAAAACTACATCAAAGACAATGAACCCGATTTATTCGCCAATAAAACTTGGACAAAGCCACCACAATTACCACCACTATTCCACACTCATGGTTCTATTAGTTTAGTGTATTTTATTTCTGCAGCAGCTAGCTTTACTTTCTTGTTATTTATTATCTTGCAAAGCTTTCTCTAGTACTCATTTTGTTGCTCTAGTTTTATTTCCTAGATAATTCAAACGTTTAGTGTGCGTAGAGTTGTATCAGTGGTTGATAGAACTTGAGAGAATATTTATCCTACCTTTAGCTCCTCGTTGGGTTCGACACTCTTACTTATCGAAAAGGCTACACACGATCCCTATACTGGTGGGATATCAGTAGCTTTCCCAAATAGGAAACCAAGTGGGTTATCCATATTGGAAGCAAAGTAGCAAACATAAATAAAAGTAATACTCATAGTAGAAATTTCCTTTACCAGTTCCACTCTTCAATAGCACTTCACTCCCTAGCAACGACGCGAGAAAATAGTCTTGATGACCCACAAGTATACGGGGTGTATCGTAGTACTTTCGATAAATAAGAGTGTTGATCCCAACGAGGAGCAGAATGTGTTGACTAGTGGTTTGGATGAGGAATTCTCTGTAAATACTTAGCAAACAGATTTTTAGGGTTTTTTATAATGCAATGAAATAAAGTGCAAGTAAATAAAAGGCAACAATGATAAATGTAGCGAGTGGCCCAATCCTTTCTGCAGCAAAGGACCAGCCGGTTGTATTACTTATGAGGACCAAACGTTCTCGAGGACACATAGGAATGCTGTCAAGTGCTTTCGCTTCATATAGTTGATGAAACTTCTTTGGTTGGATAAGTGTTTTGTGGGTGAACCTATGCTAATGTATCGACCTTACTTGGAATAATAAATACTTGTGATTAAACCCCTTGCAAGCATCCGCAACTACAAGAAAGTAATTAAGATAAAAACCTAACCACGCCATTAAACACTGAGATCCTACACTCCCTTGTGCAAAGGTTTCCTAACGGGGGTTCAGGTTTCTGTCACTCTAGCAACCCCACAATTAGTAGCCAAATACACAATGCATTCCCCTAGGCCCATAAATGGTGAAGTATCATGTAATTGACGTTCACATGACACCACTAGAATAATAACACCACAACTTAAATATCAAACCATTGAATATTACTTCAACACAATTCCACTACTAACAACATGACTTCTCCCATGTCCTCAAGCACTAAACAAACTACTGACGAGACATCATATGGATCAATATCAGAGATGATATAATGATGAATAGCAGTCTGAACATAAACAATGATTCAAAGGTTTCACTCAAAAGCATCAACTACAAAAGTAATCAACACCGTGAAAGTTTCCCCTAAGAACTATGTAAGATTCAACCCAATTGTTACAGCAAGATGGAGTGGTGGTGATGGTGTGATACGTCCAATTTGCATCACCATTCTATATCATAATTTGCCTCTATTCATTGATATATGTCTTATTATGAGGTGTTGAAAGAACATCTTATAATCCCTAGTGTTTTGTGTGTTAGATAACAATATCAAGGATTATTTAATGTGTGTTGAAGTGTTACAACTCTCTTTGAGAAAAAGTGAAAAGGATTCTGCCTTTGGGGGCGGATAATCCGCTCCCACCAGGGGCGGATAATCCGCCCTCCCTCTTCCCAAGCAGGCGCAAGCCCCAGAAGGGGGGCGGAGTTTTGGCCAGATTTTCCGGCCCCGCCGGATAATCCGCCCCTCAGGGGGCCGGATAGTCTGCCCCACATGCTCATCGCCAAGGCGTAAGCCCCAGAGAGGAGGCGGAGTGTTGGCCGGACTTTCCGGTCTGGCCGGATAATCCGCCCCTGGAGGGGGCCGGATTATCCCCCCCCCCCCCCCCAATATCTTCACCAAGTTTTGCAGGCGTCATCCCCAGAGAGGGGGCGGAGTTTCCCCCGTAGAATTCGCCCTGGGGGCAGAGTTTTCCTAGGGGCGGATAATCCGCCCCAAGTGGGGGGCGGATAATCCACCCCCAAAGTTGTGCAACGGCCAGATCTAGGGAGGGGTATTTAAGCCAGCCTTCCCCCTCCTGCCAGATCTCTTGATTCATTCGAAAAAGACAAGATCTGATCTGCAACCTTCATCCAAGAGAGATCCACCTAGATCCACCCAAAGGCCCCGTCCCTTGGGGAATCGAAGGAGGAGAACTCGATATTCATCATCAGCAATCAAGCGCTTCATCTCCTCTCCATTCATTTCGAGAACCCCCGATCTAGTATTTCTTGCAAATACCTAGATCCTTGTTTTTGTTTATATTGATAAACCTTGTTCTTGTGGCAGCTTGTTGTCATCTCGGGAGCCCCCAATTCGGTTGTGGGTGTGTGCCCCGATAGTGTTGTAAAAGGCATCGGTTCCCGCCTCGAAGGGATCAAATAGTGGAGAAGGTGTATCAGGCCTCTCGTGGCGAGATCCATCGGAGAATAGGGTGAGGCCTATTGTGGCGTGGTGGTCTTAGAACCGCCCACCCCTCCAACGCAGATGTACTTCCCTTAACAAGGAAGGAACTGCGGTAAAACAAATCCCTGTGTCTCCGCGTGCTCCACTACGGTTTCCTCGCTCCTCTTTTTACGTGCTTAGTAGTTAGGGTTGCATATAGGGAAATTCTCGTAGTTTCATATCTAGAGAATTTACTTTGTGTCAAGCCTAAAATTGAAAAATTATTAAAAATTGGTTAGAACCTATTCACCCCCCCCTCTAGGTGCCCATACGATCCATTTCAATTGGTATAAGAGCCTCGGCTCTTATTTCGGGCTTAACCGCCTAAGAGAAGTATGGGTTCCAAGGTAGATGGGAGTGATGCTCCGGAGGTAGTCACCATGAACGATCTCAAGACGTTGGAAACAACCTTGGTGAATTCAATGGAGGCTAAGATGGAAGATATGCATCAATTGATAATGCGTCTCTCCACATCCGCAGCATCACCTCCATCTAACTCTGAGGATACCACTCCGCAATCCAAGGAAACGGGTAAAACTCTTTCTAAAGATAACGAAGTGGTGGGTGATGACACTAGGAAGAGCTCCTCCTCGAAAAAGGATAGTGGTAAGGATGGATACAATGAGGTTTCTCATGTGTATTCCCCTGATCCACCTATTCCTCACCCACATATACATAATAGGGGTGATCCACCCAAACTTTCTGCATCTACTTTTACTCAATGGCAATTTTTGATGAAATCTCATGTGTGCAGTTCCTCCATAGAGTTGTGGAAGATCATCGAAAATGGTCTTCATGTGGGAAACCCCAACAATCTCACAAGAAGAGAAGTGGTCGATAGCCAACTCAACGCTATAGCTCTACACATGATACAACTTGGTGTGGGTGACAAAGATATGCCACACATTCAGCATCTTAGTACAGCGAAGGAAGCTTGGGATGCTCTCACCGAGCTCTTCATCGGAAATGAAAGTATGAAGAGGAATAGATATGATGCATTGAGCAACGAAGCTGAAGGGTTCTATATGTTGGATGGATAAGACCATGAAGACATGTATAGGAGGCTTAAGGCTATAGCCACAAATTTCAGAAATCATGGTGCCGCTCATGTTGATGATGCATGGATCAAGCGCAAGTATGTCAGTGCTCTTATGCCGTTTGAGCCCACGGATTTGAAAAGTCTCCAAGGTAGGCATATCTATCACCTCATGACATCCAATGAGGTAATGCAAGAAATGGCCACCTTCAAAGTGGCTGCCAAGAATGCCGAAGATGCTCGTGCTCGAGCTATGGGGATGCAAAAAGGGGTCAATGTGGCCTTGAAGACTAGTGTGATTGATCATGATGAATATGCTCTAGAAGGTCTGGACTGTCCTAAGGATATAAAAAGGATTCATGGACAATACTTGGCTCTTTATGCTAGAAACTTCTGGAAAGATCCAGCCAAGGCTAAAGCTGAACTGGAACGCAAGAGTGGAGCATATGGAAGAAAAGAAAATGGTCCCAAGCTGAGAACATGTTTCAACTGTGGTGACCAGTTGCACTTCGTAGCTGAGTGTCCATATCAAAGTAGGGAAGATAATGGAGGAAGACTCATTTTCAAGGACAAGTCAAAGGCTCCACGCAAGAAACAGTTTGTAAAGCAGAATGCTCCTTTCAAGAAGCAACCAAAGATTGTTCTAGTGGCTCAAGAAGAATATTCATCGGGAAGTGAAGATGAGGACGAGGACGATAGCTCTCAAGAGGTGGCTGCTATAGCCACCACATCTACATCAACTTCTCTCTTCGACTCTCCGAACGAAAACATCATCAACAAGAATGCTACTTGTCTCATGGCAAGGAGCTCTGAGGTAACTTCTTCTAACTCTTCTTTTCCTAAGGCTATGATTGACATGGATGATCCTACTAGCCTTAAGGTTAAAGAAGAAATTATTGCTTTGGATTATTTCGATACTAACTTGCAAGGTGAGCACAAAGTTCGTTTTGAAGCTCTTATGGATCAGCTAGCCCAAAATGAAGCTCTCCTTGAAGAAAAGGGCATAATTGAAAGGGAGGATGCAATGGGAATTGCATCCTTAAAAAATGCTCTTGAAGAAGAGGAAGAGGCTCGGGTCTCTCTTGAAGAGACGCTTGAGTCTATTGAAGAGTCACATGATGAAATTGTGACTAAACTTGTTAAGGAATGTGACAATGTTGTCGCCAAATCAAAGAAGTTAAAGAAGGAAAAGATTGACTTTGGGGCTGCTCATGATAGACTCTCCGAGGAATTGTAGAAAATTGACAATGCTCACAAGGCGTTGAAAAACGAGTTCTCTATTCTCAATGAGTCACATGATCAGCTTCAAAGTCGATTGGCCAAATATGATACTCCTAGCTCATCCAACTCAACATATAGTAACAAGGAAAATACTAGTGTGGAAAAAGAAGTGATCAAGGACATCACTCCCAAGGATAAAGGTGTGCTTGATGAAGTCCTTGGCAAACAAAGGTCAAATCATGGTAAAGAGGGACTCGGGTATGTCACCAAGTCCAAGAAGAACAAGACCAAGAATGTGCAATCAAAGATAAGCACCGCTGAGAAGAATATCACAAAAGACAAGACTAACAATATTGGTTTTGCAGGGTCTCACAATCCGAATTATGAACTCTTTTGTGATGTCTATGGCGATGTTTACGCTTATTATGTCGGTCCCGTTGATGAATATATTGCTTGGTATATTTGGGTCCCAAAGACCCTTGTTACTAACATGAAAGGACCCATTGAAAAATGGGTACCTAAAACCAAGAAGTAATTTTCTTGCAGGGCTATGCTTCCGGTGGGTCGAAATGGGTGCTGGATAGTGGTTGCACTAGTCATATGACCGGAAGTAAGGAGATCATCATGGAGATGCGTCCAAATCATGATAATATCACAGTCTCCTATGGTGATAAGTCTAAATCTCAGGTATTGGGTCTTGGCAAGGTTGTGGTTGCCCACGATATCTCTCTCGTGGACGTCATGCTTGTTGAGACCCTCGGTTACAACCTTATTTCTGTTCGTGCCCTTGGCAAGATGGGTTTTGCTGTTTTTATCGATGATGATTTGGTGGTACTCTTGTGGAGCAAGTCTCTAAAGGTTGCTTTCGTTGGATACGTCGAAAATGACCTGTATGTGGTGGACTTCTCGGGGAAAACCACTTCGGGTCCGATGTGTCTATTCAGAAAGGCCGACGTGGGCTGGCTATGGCATCGCCGTTTAGCCCATGTCAACATGAGAACTTTGCAAAGTCTCTAGAAGGGTGGCCACATCCTTGGACTAAAAGACAATGTCTCTTTTGCCAAAGATCATGTTTACAGGGCTTGTGTAGAAGGAAAAATGCATGACTCACCCCACAAGAGGAAGACTATTGTGTCATCAAAGAGGATCTTGGAATTACTTCATGTGGATTTATTTGGTACTCCTTCTCATGCAAGTCTTGGTGGGAAGAAATATTGCTTGGTCATTGTCGATGATTACTTAATATACACATGGGTCTATTTTTTCAAGCTGAAAAGTGAGACTCAACAAACTATCATTGACTTTGCCAATGAAGTCCAACGTCAACACAATGTTCCTATCTTGGCAATAAGAAGTGACAACGGCTCCGAATTCAAGAACTACACTTTGAATGAGTTTCTAAGCGAAGAGGGGATTAGACATCAATATTCCGCTGCGTACACCCCTCAACAAAATAGTGTAGCCGAGAGGAAGAACCAGACTTTGATGGACATGGCAAGATCAATGTTGGTTGAATTCAAGTCTCCTTATAATTTTTGGGCTGAAGCCATATCCATTGCTTGTCACTCATCGAACCGGCTCTACCTCCGAAAGATTTTGGACAAGACTCCATATGAAATTCTTACTGGTAACAAGCCCAACATCTCATACTTCAGGGTATTCGGGTGTAAGTGTTTCTTTCTTATTAAAGGTGTCCGTTTGTCAAAATTTGAGTCCAAGGCTTTAGAAGGTATTTTTGTTGGTTACGGTGCCGAATCCCACACTTATAGAGTCTACAACAAGCTCACTGGGATTGTTGTAGAATCTTGTAGTGTGGAGTTCGATGAAAATAACGGCTCCTTTGTAGGGCAAGTTCATGTTTGTGATGCAGATGTTGAAATACCCCAAGATGCCAGAAGAAGAATGGGCGTGGGATTTTTCTGCCCCATTGAGGAACCCCTTGTGGTGGATCGGGAAGTACAATGCTCCACACATGTGGAGCCCTCATCTACACAAGATCAACAAGCTCCTACTGTTGGAAAAATTCCTGCACCAACACCACAATCTGCTGAAGATCATCTGTCCCCTGGACAAGTTGGTAGTCCCAGGCCGGACTATCCGCCCCCTTACAAGGGGCGAACAATCTGCCCCTGGCACTCCAACTCGTTCTAGAGGATCCGGAGGAGAAGCCAAAAACTCTGAAGCTCCCAGGCCGGATTCTCCGGCCCCCGAGTGCGGATTGTCCGGCCCTGGGTCTCCAACTCCTGTTAGACACTCTCAGGAAGAAGGCTCTGGTACTTCACCTCCCAGGCCGGATAGTCCGGCCCCTCCAAGGGGCGGATTATCCGGCCCTGAAGAACAAACTCAACAGCAATCTTCTGGTGTTAACGCAGACCAAGATCAGGGGCAAGGCAGTAATCAAGACAAGGATACAAATACTGATTCAACTCCTTCTAGAAACAATAAGGACATTGAGGCTCGTCGCAAGGCTCGTGCTGATCGGAAACTTGAACTAAGGGGTCACACTCTTGACAAGGTTGTTGGTGATCTACGACGAAGGGTATCCACTAGAAGAGAACTTGCAAGCTTCTATGATCATCAAGCTCACATTTCCATGGTTGAACTGAAGAAGGCTTTTGATGCTCTTGAAGACCCTGATTGGGTTGTTGCAATGCATGAAGAATTAAATAACTTCGAATGCAACAAAGTTTGGAAGCTCGTAGAGAAACCAAAGGATTGCCGCAATGTTATCGGCACCAAGTGGATCTTCAAGAACAAACAAGATGAAAATGGCATTGTTGTGAGGAATAAAGCATGACTCGTGGCTCAAGGATTCTCTCAAGTGGAAGGAATTGATTTTGGCGAGACCTATGCTCCTGTGGCTCGTCTTGAGTCCATCTGTATCCTTCTTGCATATGCAGCCCATCATAATTTTAAATTACAACAAATGGATGTTAAGAGCGCTTTCCTTAATGGTCCTCTACATGAGTTAGTATACGTCAAGCAGCCCCCGGGGTTTGAGGACACAAAATTTCCGAACCATGTCTACAAACTCGATAAGGCGCTCTATGTCCTTAAACAAGCCCCACGTGCGTGGTATGAGCACCTTAAAGAGCTTTTGCTAGACCGTGGATTCGAAGTTGGGCAAATTGATCCCACTATTTTTACTAAGAAGGTTAATGGGGAGATTTTTGTATGCCAACTTTATGTAGATGACATTATTTTTGGCTCTACTAACCAAGCTTTTAACGATGAATTTTCAAAGTTTATGACTGACAGGTTTGAGATATCCATGATGGGTGAGCTGAGGTTCTTTCTTGGATTTGAGATCAAACAACTTAGAGAGGGAACCTTTATTAATCAAGCTAAGTACATCCAAGACATGCTCAAAAGGATCAAGATGACGGATCTCAATGGCGTTGCTACCCCAATGCAAACAAAGTGTCATCTTGAGCTCAATCCCAAGGGTAAAGACGTGGATCAAAAGGTATACTGATCCATGATCGGCTCTCTCCTTTACCTTTGCGCATCTAGGCCCGATATTGTGTTAAGTGTAGGAGTGTGTGCAAGGTACCAAGCCGCTCCTAAAGAAAGCCACTTAGTGGCGGTCAAGCGAATCTTCCGATATTTGGTTCATTCCCCAAATTTTGGGTTATGGTATCCCAAGGGTTCAAGTTTCTCTCTATGTGGTTACACTGATTCAGATTGGGCTGGTGACAAAGGTGATAGGAAATCAACCTCTGGTGCATGTCAATTCTTGGGCAGGTCTCTAGTGTGTTGGTCATCAAAGAAACAAAATTGTATTTCACTCTCAACCGCCGAAGCTGAATATGTTGCTGCTGCAAGTGCTTGTACACAATTTTTATGGATGAGGCAAACTTTAAAGGAATATGGTGTCAATTGTGACAAAGTGCCTCTATTATGCGACAATGAAAGTGCTATCAAAATTGCTTACAATCCCGTGTAGCATACAAGAACAAAACATATAGAGATTCGCAACCACTTTATTCGGGATCATGTTGCTCATGGTGATATTGCCCTATCCTTTGTGAGCACGAAGAACCAACTTGCTGATATTTTCACGAAGCCTCTTGATGAAGCGAGATTTTGTTATTTGAGGAATGAGCTAAATATCATAGATTCAAGGAGCTTGGCTTGACTACCCTTGCACATTCACTTGCTCTTATTCATGTATTTTGTTTAGATGCGGGCATAGACATAGGGGGAGTGTGGTCCTAATTGATTGGGCCAACCCTCCCCCCATAATGCCGAAAGCAAGTAAAATCATTTCCCTTAATATCATTTTGTGATATGTGGGTCATCGATGAGCATTGGTTTTGAACTCAAGATACATCTTCGCGGTGTCATGCCATGCGCTCCAACATGGTGGCTTCGGCCACCGCCCTCTTCCTCGAGAAGAGTTGGTTTCTCATGGGTCTCGTTGGATTTTCTTGCATATCTCATGTTCTTATGGAAAACACACTCAAATTTGGCTTTTGATTGATTTGGTTCTTGCAAATTTGGGTGTGTAGTACCATCTCAGTTTGATGCTCTCAACCCAAGCCTTTCTCTACCTCCTTGAACCATCTATTCTTGCACACAAGTCCTCTAAAACACCATCGAGGGGTTTGCTAGGTTGCTCTGGCTTGAATCTGTAATTTACAGAATTTCAGGGGGGGCGGATTATCCGCCTTAAGTGGGGGGCGGATTATCCGCCCTGGGAGAAATCAGCCCCTTATAGGCTGGGTCGGGGAGGGCAGGCTCAAACAGATCAGCCAGCCCTCCCCAAACCCTACCTCTGCCTCCCAGCCACCACCGGAGCATCCGCCTCTCCCGGAGTCGATTCGACCACCGGATTCTCCGGGCTCTCCCCGGATCTTCTTCACCTCGCCTCCGGGTATCTTCTCCTCCGCGATTTCCCTCCAATGAGTGAGGGTAACTCCCTCATATCTCTCCTTTTGTATGGGATGCATTTTATTTGGTGGAAATCTCGTTGTAGAAGGTCCTTGGTGTTGTTCCTTACATGCTAGAATCAGTAGAATTGCAACCCTAGTACCCGATCTGTTTTGCCATGGTAGATCTGGGCCAATCCAGAAAATTTCTGCGGGGGGCGGATTATCCGCCCCTGCCAGGGCCGGATAATCCGGCCTGGAGATTAAATTCTGGTCTGTTTTGGTCCTGCTTCTGCAATACACATCATTGGTTATGGGTTGCAATGCTACTCTTTCTCCGTGTTCTTTCCTGGACTTGTGTGTATGCTTATCTCCATGCTATCCCTCTAATGCTTTTCACAGGTGGTTCCAAGCCGACCAAGACCTTCGTCCGTCGTTCCCGTGCCCATTATCTCAAGCCTACTGCAGAAGGGAAGTTCATTAACGAGACCGAGGTCAGCAGAGCAGCAAGAGAGGCTGAACGGATGGTAGAGTCAAGTAAGAAAACTAAGAGGACCGCATCTCGCAAGGGCAAACAGTCTCGGCCCAATTACAAGGCTATGGACAGTCTTCAGTATGCCACCATTCACCAGACTGATTATTATGATGAGGCTGACAGTGATGGTCCCCCCAAGGACTCTATGTTTTGGAATGCCCACTTTCGGGATATTCATGATGATGTCTATGCTACTCTCAAGCTTCGCCCTATGCGTCCCATCAATTTGACTGAGGCTCAATCCAAGACAAGGCTCATTGAGGCACTAGATGTGACCAACAAGATGGGGCTGCACCACCTCATGACTATCCAATGCAACTATGATTCCTCTGTGGTGCGGCAGTTCTTCTCAACTCTGGTGATTTGCGGTGATGAGCGCCGTACTATGAAGTGGATGACAGGGACCACCATGATTCAGTCGGACTTTCGCACCTTTGGGCAGGTTCTTGGTTATGCATTTCATGGCCGTGACACTCCTTCAGGCCACCGTATCATTTCTCCTCTAAAGCCATCCAAGGATACTGCACTTGCTCCTTGCCTTTCTTCTGATGGTGTTGCTGGTACTTTCGCTGGCCTCTCTCCCTTGTATGCCTCCCTTGTTGGCATATTTAGGGAATGCATCACTCCTAGTGGTGGCAACAGTGACAGGATCCGTGGCCACCTGGTTCCACTCCTTGATTTTGCTCACGAGTGTGCCACTAACTCTGGATCAGCCACAGGTTACAAACTAGAGGTCATGGACTATATTTATCATGAGATGACGGATGCTATGATCAACAGGCTCTCTATTCCTTATGCTCCTTTCATAATGATGCTCGTCAAGCATATGTTGCCACATGAGGATTTTGGCACTGCTCTCGATGGAATTCACAAGCCCAAGAAAATCTACAACAAGGCTCAGAAGACCCATCACCCTTCCACTACCCCGGAGTCCTTCATGCGTGATGCTCAGGCTAGTGGTCGTCATTCCACGGTGTCCCCAATGGAACGCGAGGTTAAGCAGCTCACTTGGTTCCAGCGGCACATTCTTTTGTAGGGTTCGCAGCATAGAAAACAAAAAATTTCCTACGATGGGAACAACTATGTACCAAGATCTATCTACTAGATACAAACAACGGGCGGATGTATATCCGTAGAGAACATACCCTTGAAGACCGACAAAGCTTAACGAGTCCAAACTCGTGGTTGATGTAGACGATCTCTTGCCGATCTCAAGATCGAGAGGAAGTCCTAGCGCCGCAAAACAGCAGCGCATCCGTGCTCGCACACACGTTCGAGGCACCGAGCAACCTCTGCCTCCTCGCTCCAGCGATGCAGCGGAAGCACAACTCTTTCTTGCCGAAAAGCCACCGGGAACATGTATCTCGCTAGTCCGAGACCATGGGGGATAAATACTAGAGGGGGAGAGAGATCCTTCACGAGGAGGTGTCTTGTGAGAGGAGGAGAGGGGGGCCTTTTATAGGGGAGAGGGGGGCACCCAAGGGGCATGGCGCCCAGCCATGGGGCTGCCCCCACCTCTTCCACATACATGTGGGTGGAGCTCCCACTCAAAATGAAAAGCCTCCACTCCCATTAAAAAGCCTCCACTCAAAAATCCACTCACATGCATTAAATTTCCACCAAATTTAATGCAAGCTCTCATTTAAATAAAACTCTTTTATTTATTTATTCAGAATTTTGTTAATTACTTTAATTAACAAACATTCACATAAAACCCCTTGCTAGTATTCCATTTCACATGCAGAACCAGTTTCAGCAATTTCAACCGAAACAGTTTCGGTGTCTAGTGAAATAAATTCCTGCGCTTTCCTTTTCTTTTCGGCATGAAACTTTTGCTCCAAATGGATGTCGGTGTCTCTTAAGTGTGTCACCCTACGGTTCACGAATAATGCGGACATGATCGAGACCCCTCTCGGATCAATAATCAGAAGCGGGATCTGGAGACCCATACTGACTCCCACACATTCAACGATGACTTTCTTGTGATCGTCGGAACCTTTTACGCTAGTATCTTAATCCCTTTGTTTCGCGATATATTACATGTCCGAGATTCGATCATCGGTATCTCCATACCTAGTTTGATCTCGTTACTGACATGCACTCTTTTCTCGTTCCCGTGATATAACATTCTAGTGATCAAATCACTTGCTTGCAAGCTAATCAATGTGATATCACCGAGAGGGCCCAGAGTATATCTATCCGTCATCGAGATGAACAAATTCCACTCTTGATCCATGAGCCTCAACATAACACTTTATTAGTTCTGAATCCATCTTTATAATCACCCTGTTACGGTGTGACGTTTGATGTTATCAAGAAACTCTTCCGGTGTTAGTGATTGACATGATCTCATGGTCTAAGGATTAGGATCACTTCGTAAGTTGTTATAGCAATATAAACTCAATGACTTTGATCGTAATGCTATACTTCGGATGAATGTTCATCACACCATTACACTAATGTTGTGACCCCGTTATTAACAACATCCAATGTCCATGATCAGGAAACCTTGATCATCTTGTTAATCAACGAGCTAGTTTATGAGAGAGGCATAACTAGGAACTTTCTGTTTGTTTATTAAACACACATGTATTAACGTTCCCGTATTAATACAATTATAGCATGCAAAATAAACATTTATCATAAACAAGGAATATGATAATAACCACTTTATTATTGCGTCTCGGGCATATTCCCTTCAGTCTCCCACTTGCACTAGAGACAATAATCTAGTTTGAAAACTCTGCGTATTGAACACCTATGGCTTTCTGGTGTTCCATATACGCAATTGCAAGTGGTTAACATAATCTACGGATCTGACGCTTCAGGTCCGTGTGTATTTGCATGTCTTTGCGTCTCCACGCATCACTCATTCTCCAATGAGATGGCATTGTATAAATTTGGTCTTTTGGTGAGACCTTTAGTTCCTTGGGGTTAAAACACATCGATACTATTGTCATACAATATATCTTTAGTGTTAGCCCGTTGCGAACCACACCTTAGTTTGATAACAAACTACTTGACACAAATTCCCTCCTTTGCTGCTACTATAGCAGTCATATACTTAGCCTTTTGTTGTAGTATTCGTCACAATGTCTTAACTTTGGAAC
Organism: Avena atlantica; assembly: GCA_910589765.1. Lineage (NCBI taxonomy): Eukaryota > Viridiplantae > Streptophyta > Magnoliopsida > Poales > Poaceae > Avena > Avena atlantica. The sequence continues at coordinate 121,997,650 of OU342737.1, forward strand.
TCTTCCAAATCCATCATGGAATCTCCTTTCCATTACATTGTGCCACCCATAGTTTAAATTGAGATAAACTTAATGTGTATCTTGTGACAAAACTAGTATCAATGTAACGCTTTACAATGAACTATTTGTAATTGTTTGTCACCTCTACACAAATATATTCTTAGTTCTTCCAAAAGATCATAAGAATATCCTCACTATCGTCCAATGATCATTTTATGATTCATTCTGGTATATGCTCATAACACTTAGAGCATAGGACATATCTGGATGTGTACATATCATGGTATGATTGATCAAAACATTCTCGTGATTGCACTCATCAAGTGTCAAAGCACTTGAATCTTGTTTCACTTATCAAGTGTCGATACACTTGAATCTTGATTCAATTCCTTTCCATGCAACAAGAACTGTTTCTTGTCGTTTCTATATTGAACTCCTTCAATATCTTATATATGTACGTTTGGCATAAACATATTAGCGTTACAGTCTATCCACTATAGACATTCATGCTAAATATTCGGGTTTTGCCTAAGTCTTTCATCGAAATGAAATTCTTAACCTTTGTCAATAAAAGATACATCATTTCTAATCAACAAGATGTCCTTCACATAATGTATTAGAAATATGTCTCAGCGCTCCCACTTAATTTCTTGCAAATGCAAGCATCTTCATCGTCTCCAGATGAAAAACTCATTTTTCATCATGGTGAAGATTCCAACTCCGCGATGCTTACTTCAACCATTGAAGTTTGCATGCCCTTTTTAGCATCCTTTGAATTAACAAAACCCTTTGGACCGTGTCATGTACACGTCCTAGGTAACCATTCTATTAGAAGAACTTTGTTTTGTTTATTCATCTACCATATACCAAAGTATATGTAGTGGTTGCTACTTTAATCCGTCCAGACTAAATATCGCTATGAAAGATCAAATCTTGTCATAGTCAACTCCTTGAACATTGTCATAAAATACTTTACGACATGTCGACTATTTCATAGATGTGAAACATCCATGTCTGTTTCTTTATAGATCCAAATACGACCGATAGGTTTTTACACCTATCCGGAGGGTCTTCCAAGTTCAAAACTTGATTTCTCGTGTATGGAACTATCACGGATTTTATGGCTTCAAGCCATTTGACGGAGTCAGGGCCCATCATCGCTTCTTTGCATATAGTCGGTTCATCATTGTCAAACAATAATGATTTACTCTCAAATCTTAGTATTTGATTGTTTATTCGACCGACTTGGTTCAATAAGAACTTAGATCTCCGTGACCACAACCTTTGAGGCACATAAGCTATAAGCATTATGGCAGCCTCCAGAACGATTTCCGGCGCTGTGCAACTCAGCACATTTAGCTAAGGTTCGTTAACCTTATCAAAGTTCTATTGTCCTCCCACTTAACTTTTGCGAAAAATTCCTTTTTCAAGAAACTTCACATTTCAAGCGACAAACCCTTTTGTCCTCGGTGTTATGGAGGAATAACCAATTGTTATTCGGAATAACCTACAAAGACATGCTCATCCGAATTCGGTTATAAACATCTTACTTATGTTTAGCATACCAAAATTTAAGAAATGACAACTTGGGTTTTACCCCAAACCATAACTTCCATGGTGTCATTTCAACGGATCTAGACGGAGCTCTTTTCAGTGTAAAAGCGGTAGTCTCTAAAGCTTTAATCTTTTAAAACATAATGGCAGTTTTATAAATAACACCTTTGATTCAACCATGTCTCACAAGGTTTCATTACAAATCTCAAACACTCCATACTCCTATGGTGTTTCGGGATATGTAAATCTAGGTGTTTTGCTAAACTTGTAACTCAAATAAATCCCTTTATGATAAAATCATAATTCATTTATTTTTCTTGTTACACTTGTAACTCAAATAAATCCCTTCATGATCAAATCATAATTCATTTATTTTTCTTGTTACAATGATTTTCCACTTCATCTTGAAAGTCTTTGAAACATTTTCAAATATTTCATAATTCTTTCTCTTTAAGTGAACATTCACTCAAAATTCCGGAGAAAGCATATGAAGTTGAAACCCATCGCTTACGACTACACATAATGGACTACATACATCGATATGTATAAATTCCAATAATTTAGTCGTTCGTTCTTCTTTGGCCTTTGAACGAAGTTTTAATTATCACGTGGAAAGTCTCACAAGCGTCACTTGATCAAATCAAAGACTCCAAAAATCCATGAATATGGAGATTCTTCATGTTTTCTTTCCAATATAATTTAAACAACGATGTCACTTCATAAGTGATCTTTCAATCATTTGTCTTGCAACATTTTAGCATTAGGTTTTATGGATGTGATTTCTTCAACTAGATTTGTAAATCATCCATCTTATATGGAATACGGTAATTATTTGAACAACCTTTGTTCTTATAATACCTGATTCAAATAACAATTATTAAAACAAATCTTGAAGTCAAGCTTTGATGTCAACGAGAAATACAAACAACGGTTTGTTTGTTTTCGATGAACATCATCACATATTCTCTTGCTAGTTACTTGGGCCATTGTGGTTCATGAATTGCGTCATTCCGTATGAAATTTCATACCAACCAATTCGGTATCTAATACCCAAGAACCACATTGTTTAACAAGCAAAGAATACAACCATAACATGTATATCATATATATACCTAAACTGGATATTTCCAATCTTTTCTTTTCTGCCAAATATATTTTATAGATTCTCTTTCAGCATTTCCTTTTCCTTTTAAAAGAATTTATCAACATCAAAAGTGGCGCCATATACATGACACATAGTCCAAAGCGTGTATATTCAAATAATAATACCTTTGGACTTGCACTTTGAAGTAGATCACCATCATCAAATGATCGGTATTCTTTCAAAATCCATTCTTTAGTAATCTTTTAGTGTAGTAAACATTTTACATACATATTCTATTCACCCTTATCATGACGACTTTCATGATCAAGCCAATTTAGCTTATAAAGGAAAATCGTGAGTATAACATTACTTTCCAAAACCCTTTTGGATGATTAGGATGTCTAGCATCTCCTAACCTTCGTAAATTCTCATCCAATATGAGAACATATATTATACTCTATCATATTGCTACCAAAACATTGTTTCAGATATCGTTATATCTGCCACTCATGATGGTTTCTGAAACAATTCTTTCAGCTCCTAGATAAACTTGATGTTTAAATCAAGAATCATGGAGGCAAACATGATACTTAAGATACTAACACTGGAATTGTTACTCTCGATTTAATACCAACTATTAAATTTCACGGAGTAAATAGAGTTTGCTGAAAGTTTGCAATAGGACTTTAAACTTTAGATTGACACTCAACACAATACGATACCAGTTCGTAAAGTAAATATCCAGAATTCTATAGTTCTATTATCTCAATTACAACTATGCATAAGGTGGTGAACGAATGCCAATGACTACAACAAATTATGCAAATTCACTTTGATTTAATTTATGATAAATTGAGTTCTACTAATCCAAATTAGAAATGAACTCCCACTCAAAAACGACATCCCTCGTGTCCTTTTGGTGATTACATGAACCAAATCCACTACACCAAGTCCGATCATCACGTGAGTCGGTATAGCTTCAAAGGCGAGCATCCATATGGTCATCATATCAAAACATATGACTCATGCTTAACCTTTCGGTCCGTGTTCCGAGGCCATGTCTGTACATGCTAGGCTCGCCAAGTAAGAACCTTAGTATTCGCGTGTGTAACTGTCTTACACCCGAGATATGCTCGTGGATTCAAGTACACCCGATCATCACGTGATGTCTTGAAGCGACGAAACATTGTCGGTGCATACTTAAGGAAGAACACATTTTTATCTTGATATCTAAATGAGGGATCATCTTATTATGCTAATAAAACGCCAAACAAGCAATATAAGATGCTATCAAACATCACATGTTTATTAGTGGAATGATATGGTTCTCGCATATGATCTCTATCATGTGCACCGTGGTATGATCACTATCATACCTTTATGTGTAAATCCAAGGTCTATGGAGTTTACACGTTATGTATGTTGTAAGAGTATCATCTCATACTTCTACTTACAACATCACCATATCATAACACTAGCCCAGCAACAATCTAAACTAGACGCCTCTAATTTATCCATTGCAAATTTTACGTGGCTTAGGGCTTTCGAAGATAGAACCGTTCTTACCTACGAACATGAACCACAACAAGGATAACCAAATTGTTGACAACTCGTTACAAATTAGATATTGACTATAGTAGGAGAGACAGACACCCGCTAGCCACTTATGCAAACTAGTTGCATGTCAAGCGTGGAACAAGTCTCATGTGCGAGGACATGTAAAGTTTGTCCGGGCCGCTTCATCCCACTATGCCACCAATATCCAAAGTACAACTAAGAAGCAATAAAATGATCATCATCGCCCACATACTCATATGTGTACTACCCGTGCAAAGTATCTACGCATAGATCCGGCTCTGATACCACTGTAGGGTTCGCAGCATAGAAAACAAAAATTTTCCTACGATGGGAACAACTATGTACCAAGATCTATCTACTAGATACAAACAACGGGCGGATGTATATCCGTAGAGAACATACCCTTGAAGACCGACAAAGCTTAACGAGTCCAAACTCGTGGTTGATGTAGACGATCTCTTGCCGATCTCAAGATCGAGAGGAAGTCCTAGCGCCGCAAAACAGCAGCGCATCCGTGCTCGCACACACGTTCGAGGCACCGAGCAACCTCCGCCTCCTCGCTCCAGCGATGCAGCGGAAGCACAACTCTTTCTTGCCGAAAAGCCACCGGGAACAAGTATCTCGCTAGTCCGAGACCATGGGGGATAAATACTAGAGGGGGAGAGAGATCCTTCACGAGGAGGTGTCTTGTGAGAGGAGGAGAGGGGGGCCTTTTATAGGGGAGAGGGGGGCACCCAAGGGGCATGGCGCCCAGCCATGGGGCTGCCCCCACCTCTTCCACATTCATGTGGGTGGAGCTCCCACTCAAAATGAAAAGCCTCCACTCCCATTAAAAAGCCTCCACTCAAAAATCCACTCACATGCATTAAATTTCCACCAAATTTAATGCAAGCTCTCATTTAAATAAAACTCTTTTATTTATTTATTCAGAATTTTGTTAATTACTTTAATTAACAAACATTCACATAAAACCCCTTGCTAGTATTCCATTTCACATGCAGAACCAGTTTCAGCAATTTCAACCGAAACAGTTTCGGTGTCTAGTGAAATAAATTCCTGCGCTTTCCTTTTCTTTTCGGCATGAAACTTTTGCTCCAAATGGATGTCGGTGTCTCTTAAGTTTGTCACCCTACGGTTCGCGAATAATGCGGACATGATCGAGACCCCTCTCGGATCAATAATCAGAAGCGGGATCTGGAGACCCATACTGACTCCCACACATTCAACGATGACTTTCTTGTGATCGTCGGAACCTTTTACGCTAGTATCTTAATCCCTTTGTTTCGCGATATATTACATGTCCGAGATTCGATCATCGGTATCTCCATACCTATTTTGATCTCGTTACTGACATGCACTCTTTTCTCGTTCCCGTGATATAACATTCTAGTGATCAAATCACTTGCTTGCAAGCTAATCAATGTGATATCACCGAGAGGGCCCAGAGTATATCTATCCGTCATCGGGATGAACAAATTCCACTCTTGATCCATGAGCCTCAACATAACACTTTATTAGTTCTGAATCCATCTTTATAATCACCCTGTTACGGTGTGACGTTTGATGTTATCAAGAAACTCTTCCGGTGTTAGTGATTGACATGATCTCATGGTCTAAGGATTAGGATCACTTCGTAAGTTGTTATAGCAATATAAACTCAATGACTTTGATCGTAATGCTATACTTCGGATGAATGTTCATCACACCATTACACTAATGTTGTGACCCCGTTATTAACAACATCCAATGTCCATGATCAGGAAACCTTGATTATCTTGTTAATCAACGAGCTAGTTTATGAGAGAGGCATAACTAGGAACTTTCTGTTTGTTTATTAAACACACATGTATTAACGTTCCCGTATTAATACAATTATAGCATGCAAAATAAACATTTATCATAAACAAGGAATATGATAATAACCACTTTATTATTGCCTCTCGGGCATATTCCCTTCATCTTTGCATGGGCATTGACACTCACGAGGGCCAATATGAGGCTTACCGCAGGGATCATGAGAGGGATCACACGCAGCAACTTATTCTCCACCATGTCTTAGGTGCCACTGGCCATCCACCTCCTCCCACTGCTCCGGATCCGTATGCTCAGTGGAACACCTCAGGGGTCAACTATGGCGAGCTCGAGAGTTGCCTCTTTCCTCCTCCACCGAGGGCACCCACTCCTCCAGCTGATGACGATGATGATGAGTATGATGAAGAGGAAGGGGACGGGAATGACTACGACGAGGATGAGGAGGAGTGATCTACAGGGGCGTTAGCATCGCTCTTCTTCCTTTTTGGCGTTTTGATGCCAAAGGGGGAGAAGTAGTTCTATTAGGTCTCGTGGATTTGCAAGGGTCGGGCGCAAGCATTTTTCTTTTAGTCATTTTATTTGCTTGCTTGTGCCTTTTTTTAGCGTGAACTTATTTGCTATTTGTGTTTGATTATGTAAGACTATGTCGTGCTCCACTATGTTTGGTACTATGTTTGGTATTCATGGAATTCTGGATTTATCTATTGTGGATCTCATGGAATTCTGGATTTATCTATGGAGCATATTTGATGGCATATGGATTCATGGGATTATCTATGTATGCATCAGTATTGTTGGGATGTGCTTGGAGGCTATCAAACAAACTATGTTCTTTGGCTATATTCTCATCCCGGTGGTATGACCTTGTTTCCCAAACCACCTTGTTTCAATTATCTTTGTTATGGAAGTTGTGTTCTCTCTAGTGTGTGTATTTGTATTTAAATGCAAATTTTAAATATGCACACATCTAGGGGGAGCGTCTTTCATTATTTAAGGTGGCATTAGCTGGTTTCATTGCAAATCCTAATATTGTCATCTAACACCAAAAAGGGGGAGATTGAAAGAACATTTTATAATCCCTGGTGTTTTGTGTGTTAGATAACAATATCAAGGATTATTTAATGTGTGTTGAAGTGTTGCAGCTCTCTTTGAGAAAAAGGGAAAAGGATTCTGCCTTTGGGGGGCGGATAATCCGCCCCTCCCTCTTCCCAAGCAGGGGCAAGCCCCAAAAGGGGGCGGAGTTTTGGCCGGATTTTTCGGCCCCGCCAGATAATCCGCCCCTCAGGGGGGGCGGATAGTCCGCCCCCCATGCTCATCGCCAAGGCGCAAGCCCCAGAGAGGGGGCGGAGTGTTGGCCGGACTTTTCGGTCTGGCCGGATAATCCGCCCCCCAAGATCTTCACCAAGTTTTGCAGGCGCCAGCCCCAGAGAGGGGGCGGAGTTTCCCCCGGAGAATCTGCCCTGGGGATGGAGTTTTCCCAGGGGGGCGGATAATCCGCCCCATGTGGGGGGCGGATAATCCGCCCCCAAAGTTGTGCAACGGCCAGATCTGGGGAGGGGGTATTTAATCCAGCCTTCCCCCTCCTGCCAGATCTCTTGATTCATTCGAAAAAGACGAGATCTGATCTGCAACCTTCATCCAAGAGAGCTCCACCTAGATCCACCCAAAGGCCCCGTCCCTTGGGGAATCGAAGGAGGAGAACACGATCTTCATCATCAGCAATCAAGCGCTTCATCTCCTCTCCATTCATTTGGAGAACCCCCGATCTAGTATTTCTTGCAAATACCTAGATCCTTGTTTTTGTTTATATTGATAAACCTTGTTCTTGTGGCAGCTTGTTGTCATCTCGGGAGCCCCCAATTTGGTTGTGGGTGTGTGCCCCGATAGTGTTGTAAAAGGCACCGGTTCCCGCCTCGAAGGGATCCAATAGTGAAGAAGGTGGATCAGGCCTCTCGTGGCGAGATCCATCGGAGAATAAGGTGAGGCCTATTGTGGCGTGGTGGTCTTAAAACCGCCCACCCCTCCAACGCAGATGTACTTCTCTTAACAAGGAAGGAACTGCGGTAAAACAAATCCATGTGTCTCCGCGTGCTCCACTACGCTTTCCTCGCTCCTCTTTTTACGTGCTTAGTAGTTAGGGTTGCATATAGGGAAATTCTCGTAGTTGCATATCTAGAGAATTTACTTTGTGTCAAGCCTAAAATTGAAAAAGTATTAAAAATTGGTTAGCACCTATTCACCCCCCCCCTCTAGGTGCCCATACGATCCATTTCAGGTGTTACTTATGTCTTTTCCTCTGTTTTTGCATGTTGGATGATTCTTGGAGGATGAACTGCCGGAGTCAGGTTTCTGATGGAAAAGGAGGTGTTTTGATGCAATTTCACGAAGATCAGAAAAATACCAGAAAAATATTGAAAAATTATATTTTCCCAGAAGACGGAGGAAGCCAGAAGGGGAGGCGTAGCCGGGCCACAGGGGGCCCACACCCCCTAGGCGCGAGCCCACCTTGCCCCGCACCTAGGGCAGGTGTGGCCCACCTGGCCGGCTCCTGAATCCGCCCTCTCGCCTATATCTTCCTCAAGAAACCCTCACACCAGGGGAGCGACCACAGAAAGATTTCCGCCGCCTCTACGGGATGGAAAACACCGAGAGAGAAAGAGCTCTCCGGCAGACAGATTTCTGCCAGGGAAATTCCTTCCCGGAGAGGGAAGATTGTCGCCATCAACACCGTCAACAAGAAAGGCCCCATCGGGATCATCATCATCCACACCATCATCTCCACCAGCACCATCATTACCACTCTGTCCCGCTGTAACAATCGTGTTGGATCTTGCATTAGTTCTTAGGGGAAACTTTCCCAGTGTTAATTACTATTGTAGTTGATGCTTGTGAGTGGAACCATTGGATTATTGTTTATCTCCACTAATATAAAAAGAGAGAGACCGGCAGATCCGAAGGATCTGAACCATCTAATCTAATCCAATGGTTTAAATTACTCCTAAAACATGGTTAGACGTCTAACAACCCACGTCTTCTAATTAAAACGCCATGGCCTCCACGCACCGCCCGACGCTACCGCACTGCCTCCCCCACGAGACCCCGATACCGCCGCCGCACCGCATGCCGCCACCGCGAGACCTCGCCTCTGAGCAGCCGCTTCTCGCCTCTGACGCCGCCACCCCCGCGAGACACCGCCTCTGGCGCAGCCGCGGCCGCTCCCTACCTTTGATGCTGCAGCGAGAGCCGCCTCTGACGCCGCGACGAGCACGACCAGGTGAGTACCGCCAGGCCCCCCATCCCAAGATTTCGTCTCAACTCATGGATATGATATTCTCCATCTAAAACTGATGGATTTTTGTATGTAATTTAGGAATTTGGTTAGTACAATATGATTCATGTGGCCCCTAAAAAATCCTTCACATCCAATACACAATACCTGATATTCATGTGCTCTAACATGGGGGAGATTGATCGAGATATTTCTTGAAGAATGTAAGGAATATATACATACCTGAAAGCACATGGCAAGAAATTTTAGGCAGGCAGAAGATGCATCTATTTTCAGGTGCATTTACATTGTCAAACAAGAGATGTTTTTGTTTGCCGTATGTAGAATCGTAGATATAACTCATCAGACTAACAAAATATACAATAACTTTAAGGACGTGTTGCATTTGATAAGATACAGAACCATCCCTGCTAGCACTGTACTCCATCCCTGTTAGCATTGTACTCCAGTCTACTAAACCATCCATGCTAGCACTGTACTCCAGTCCGTTGTGAGATCCAGGAGCCGCATGAATATCTGGGTTAATTTTGTTGTACAGGAAAAATAAGATTAGTGTAATGAAATTTTACTTTTGGTCTGACTAGAGCAGACGAGTTTTTTTAATAAATATACATGTAAGCATCGGCAAGCAATGATATGATAAGAGATTGGTTACATTCCTCAACGATATGATTTGTAGTCATAGTTCTTTTTTTTAGAAACATGTAGTCATAGTTCTTTCATGGTTTTATTTAATAGTTCGGTTATGATTCAGTTGTCGTCTGTGTATTATGCTACTGTGATGCATGGTTTAGTTCGGACCAGTAGACATGTACAAATTCATAACTTCCGAAAACTCCAGGTTTCAATTTTGCACGATATGTAAGTTGTATTTTTGTTGGGAGATTACATGAATATTATTCAGCACTTAGGGCTTTCTTCAGGTTTGACGTCTTCAATTAGAACAAATACATCAGCATCAGATATTTGTGCTAATTTGATCTGAAAAAAATTGTTCTAATAGTTGTTTATGAAATTATGAATTGCATAGACTTTAGAGACAAAAGAAAATTATGTAGGGAGATAACTCTAACAAAATTATGTAGGAAGATATTTGTGCTAAGTCCCAATTTGATAGAGAGGCTAAAGATAACTCTGAAAAAATTGTTTATCAACTTATGCAATGTTGTAGTTACATTGTGCCATTTTGACATGAAATAGGTTGGATACTGATTTTCAAACCATTCCCATAAAAAATCAATATTGTGAATCTAATAACAATTTTAATGTGCATGCGCTTGATTTCTAAAAGTCCACGACACAGAAAGAATTTTGGTCTGCCAAGAAACATGTATAATTTAAAGGAGATCTGCAGGAAGTCTGATCCCCATGTATCACTCGAGGATTCCAGTACGAGGGTGGTGATCGTGGGTTGCTAACATGCTTTCGAGATACTGATTTTTCTACTGTCAAAAACCTTATGGAGGCCAGAGAAATAAAGCAACTGCATGTTTTTAAGCATGGTGTTGGGCATAGAACTTAAGGAAAGGGCAAGCTTATTGCCCTTCTCTATCATGAATCTATCGGCCACTGTTTATGGTTGGTATGCTAACATGCTGGTTCATTTGCTTGTTTAGGGAGGTGATTGAGAACTAGAAGACGATATATCAAAGAAAAGAAGATTTCCATATTTTAGCTAATGGTCACACGCTACAGTGACCTATGATACACCACAACAGCGAGCATCTAAGTGAACCTGTATAGCCTAGAGGCTATTCTCTATAACTGGAACCTGAAGTGTCATCTAAGGCGATCTATATATGCAAGCGAAGCCTGGCAAATTTTGCAATGGAGATTCATGAACAACCTTGGATTCCCTGACTGTACTCTTTGAAACCAGTTGTTTCTTGTTGCGAGGCAACGTGTTACTTTACACACAAAAAAATGGGTGGAGTATGCATGTAGATTAGGAAGGCGGCACTATAGGTGTGCGGTTGTGCGATTCCTATCTGTAATACTACCATGGGGGAGGGGTGATCACACTCGACACTTGTGCAGTTAGCAATTTTGGGAAGACAACATGGTCATTTGTAACACCACATGGCTTGTAACATCCACTATTAGCTCCTTAGTTGTCTCCTCTTTATGGAGGTGGAGTATACTATATCTGGAAATGAAGGCTTTTACATTAAGGTTTGGTACACAATTGTGATCGATTTTTATTCCCACTTAAATCATCTACATTTCCTATCTGTATCACCGTATGTAACATTGTCCTAGCATGGAGTTCTCATTGTATGTTTGGTCTTATCTTTCGGCGCAAACATATTTCTCATTTTAACTGTGCAATGATAGACCTTTTTCTGGCTTTGCTTAAGGATGGGAAAGCACCAGCACGAGGGGATGCGATAGACGTCGTCCCACACATGGAGCAACGATGGCGAAGGATCAACGACATCTTTGAGATCTCAAGAACCCCCAAGAACCAAGAGGAGCCGAAGAAGGTATACATTTGAGTTTTCTTGCTTCACAACTAATTTTTATGCCAGAGAGATTTGAAAAGGAAAATGCAGGGATGATGAGATTATTATATATGTGTGACAGTCCTCTATATTTTCATTTTTCACTTGGATAATGAGACTAAACTGGTTATCATTTGATATCATTATTATATATGTGTGATGGTCTTGTTACTTTTTTGAGATTTACTTGGATAATGGGATTAAACTTGTTCGGTGATTCACTGATATATTCTAACATTAGACGTACATGGCACGTGCACTTTTACTAGTGTTCAGATTGTTAACCATCACCATATCATCTTTGATCTTGATCCATATTATGTCTTGTGAGTAGTTCGTTTAGTTCTTGAGGACATGGGAGAAGTCATGTTGTTAGTAGTGGATTTGTGTTGAGTTATTATTCAATGGTTTAGTATTTAAGTTGTGGTTCTATTCTTCTAGTGGTGTCATGTGAATGTCGACTACATGATACTTCACCATTTATGGGCCTAGGAGAATGCATTGTGTATTTGGCTACTAATTGTGGGGTTTCCAGAGTGACAGAAACCTGAACCCCCGTTAGGACACCTCTGCACAAAGGAGTGTAGGATCTCAGAGTTTAAGGTTGTGGTTAGGTTTATATCTTAATTACTTTCCTGTAGTTGTGGATGCTTGCAGGGGTTTAATCACGAGTATGTATTAGTCCAAGTAAGGTCGGTACATTAGCACAGGTTCACCCACACAACACTTACAACACCAAAGAAGAGTCCTTAGCTATTTGAAGCGAAAGCACTTGATAGAATTCCCATGTGTCCTCGAGAACGTTTGGTCCTTATAAGTATTTCCACCGGCTTGTCCTTTGCTAAGAAAGGATTGGGCCACTTGCTGCGTTCGTTCATTGTCTTTATTACTTGTACTTTGTTTTGTTGCTTTATCAGAAAACCCCTAAAAATCCGTTTCCTAATTATTTACAGAGATTTCCTGCTCCATACCACTAGTCAACACCTTCTGCTCCTCGTTGGGATCGACACTCCTATTTATCGAAAGTACTACGATACACCCCCTATACTTGTGGGTCATCAAGACTATTTTCTGCGCCGTTGTCTGGGAGTGAAGCGCTATTGAAGAGTGGAACTGGTAAAGAAAACTTCTACTGTGAGTATTTCTTTTTGTTTCTATTTGTTACTTTGTTTCCAATATGGACAACCCACTTGGTTTTATGTTTGGGAAAACTACTACCACTGTTAGGGTAGTAGATGAACCACCACCTATTGAGATAGATCCTTTTAAGATACCTACAAGTATTGTTGATCATGTTATGGATAATTATTATTTAGGGGATGGAACTGTTCATCCTGGTGATCATTTGCTTTTTATCCATGAATTATGCGGGTTGTTTAAGTGTGCAAGTATCACACATGAACTGGTGAAGAAGAAGTTACTCTCTATATCCTTGAAAGGGAGAGCTGAAGAATGGTTTAAGTTGCTGAAGAATGGACAATCCATGGAATGGGAGCAAATGGCTTCTTTATTTTATTCTAAATTCTATCCTTCCAGTGAGATTCATAAGGATAGAAATCTGATATATAACTTTTAGCCTCGTGATGGAGAGAGTACAGCTCAATCTTGGGGGAGATTGAAGTTACTAATGCTTAAATGTCCTATTCATGAACTCCCTAACAATATTATTATCAATAACTTTTATGCTAGGCTTTCTCTTCATGATAAAGATTTACTAGATGCTTCTTGTGCTGGATCATTCACATGTATGAAGGAAGAAGCTAAATGGGATCTACTAGACCGTATTCAAGAGAACACTGAAGCTTGGGAGAATGACAAAGGAAGAAAGTCAGGTATAAACTAAGATTATGAATGCATTAAATCTTTTATGGGAACTGATGACTTCTGTAATATTAGCAATGAGTTTGGTCTTGATTCCCAAAGTATTGCCAACTATTTTAAGGTCTTTGCCTCTTACATAAAAAGAAGTGGAACAAGTACCATGCACCTTATAAAAATGTTGTTAATCATGTTCCTGTTAGAAGTGCTGAAGTTTGTACTACTAATCATATTGTGCCTGAACCTTATGTTGAGAAAATACCTTTCCCAGCTAAGTTAAAGGAGTATTCTATGATGATTAGTGCAGATAATAAAGGTACTAAGAAAACTGTGGAGCCTGATGAGCAATTGAATACCGAACCTGTGGTAGCTATTGTGAAAGATCTTGACGCTAGAAATATAGAGGATGAGCATATTGTATTTTGTGAGTATGCTTCTAATATTATATCTCATCCTAGTAAGGATAGAAAAGCTAGTGTTCCTGTGCTTTCTGTTAAAATTGGTGATCACTGTTATTATGGTTTATGTGATATTGTTGCTAGTTCTAGTGTTAATCCTTATGAGCTTACAAGGAAATTATGCATGAAATTGTTCCTTGTGAGCTTGAGGACATTGATGTGGTTATTAACCTTGCTAATAAGGAAACCATTTGTCCTATTGGTTTTGTAAGAGATGTGGAGGTTCTCTGTGATAAGATTAAGTACCCTGCTGATTTTCTAGTACTTAATTCAGCAGCTAGTAAAACTTGCCCTATCATTTTTGGTAGACCTTTCTTAAACACTTGTGGAGCTATTATAGATTATAAGAAGGAGAAAGTTTTCACTAAGTTTGATGGATATTCTTATGAGTTTAACTTTTCCAAATTTTCTAAAGCTCCTTGTGAAAACAGCTTACCTAATATAGATTTAAGGATGGAACAACTTGCTTCTATTGATCCAGTTTATGACCTTGGGCCTCTTTTTGATGACTGTAAGTATGCTCATTCTGATGATAGATTTGGTTCCTGTGACAGTTATATTGTCAACTTTATTCAAAGTGCTCCTGAAAGTTATTATGAGAGAGGGAAACATGGTTTTATGCATCTCAATAATGTTAAGTTTTCCTGTTTTATGTTGAAAGCTTTGAAGTTGCATTTGTTTTGTATTCCTATGCTAGTGGATTTTTGTTTCAAAAATTTGTTTTCTCATGATACCCCCATGCATAGGAAGTGGGTTAGACTCAAATGTGTTGGTTATTTGCTTCTTGATGCTCTCTTTCACTTCAAATATTTATCTCCTATGTGAGCATCTTTGAAAGTTTCAAGCCTAACTTAAAGGCATTAAAGAAAAGTACTTGTTGGGAGATAACCCAAGAGTTTGGTTGAGTCTTGGAAGTTATTACCCCAGTAATAACCGCTCCTTATCCTTTTTGTTTTGGTTTTTGTGTCAAGTTCAACTACTTTTGAGAAGTAGAGGAGTTGTGAAAAGTGGCTGTCCTGGGACAGATTTTTGTGCTGTTTCGTAAAAATTCGTGAGGGATCTCAGTACTTCGGATGGAGCTGTATTTTTCTGATATTGTTCTCCAAGTTGTTACCCAACTTTCATTAGTTCTGCACTTTTTTATTTGAGCAACAGAAGGTTTTCTAAAAAATCAATCTTTACCCGCTGGTCTGTTTTGATAGATTTCTGTCATCATTTGCATTTGCCTCTTACCAGAAGCCTTTGTTTTGATGGATTTCAGTTGAAGTGTGAACCTAAAGGTTTATTGTTTTGGCTTTCACTAATTTTGCCATTGAAGTTTGTGTATTGCCTTATGAGAAAAGGAATTTCCAGGAGAAGGAGAAAAGGAGTCTGCATAGTTCATCTTTGAATAATAAAAGTGGTGAAAACAGAAGGTTCGTGAAATTCTAATCTTTTTATATTTTTGAAGTTTTTATTACATAAGGAAAGTTAAGAGACGGAACAGAGGAGGAAACGGAGGCCGGGGTGGCCAAACCCACCCCAGGCACGGGCCCTAGCTGGCCGCGACTGGAGGGGGTGTGAGCCCCCCGAGCTCCAACCATGCCTCGTTTTCGTATCAGCACCTTCCTTATGCATTGAAACTTCGTAATATATACCCCCCCCCCCCGGATCCCCCGAGGTTCTTGTATCGTGTTCTCGTCGTGTTTTCGTTTCGATCTGTTTCTTTCAGGATTTTTTCTCAAGTTTAGAGCACCATGGTCTCTGCCAACGACAAAGGCAAGAAGCCCGAGGAAGATGATCCTCAAGATCCCAAGGAGGAGGAGATTTTGGTAGGGGATGAAGAAGACATGGAGGGGGACAAGCAACCGGACACACGCGCTACCGTCGCAAGCATTGGAGTGGTGGCAAAACCTATCAAGCTTAAGAGGACATCACAGATGTCTACAGGAGGGAAACCTCCACGTCTTATCTACAATCCACGGTCATCTCCTCCACGTACCAAGAGACCCTTCCATACTCTTATACATGAGCATCAATACCAACATGTGCCCAAAGGGAATTTGCCCTCAATGTGGGATATGCCTCGTTCTAACCATGCAGGGGAGGAACACACTAAGAAGGAAGAGTGGGGAAAGAATAACAAGGACTAGAATTCTCGGCCCGACATGATCATGAACCGCATTGAGCAGAATTCGGAGTTGATTCGTACTCTGACCTTTGAGATTGAGGATTCGAAGAAACTTATTGAAGAGCTTATCAAGAGAACACCACCACCACCGAAGGAGTAATTTGTCATCAGGTTTGGCATCCCCTTGGCTTGTTCTAAGCTTGGGGGGAGTGCCGCGGTATAACCATCATTATCTTTCATCTTTTACCTTTTTAGTGGATTCATATATTTGGTAGAGAATTTATCTTATATGTTGGTTTGTATGTGGAAGTATCTCTCCTTTAGTTGATTATCTATGTATCCCTTGGTGTGAGTGCCTTTATGGAATATTAATGAGAAGTTTTATCTTTTATTTTTTGCACTTCTTATTTTAGTTTGCAATCTCTATTATATGATGGATATTGTTGATAAGTATTGGCATCACTTTGGGATCATCAAGTGTATCTAAATTGGTTTTGGCAAACCGAGCTCTAGTTAGTAGCAACACTTTTTGAAGTTTGAAAGAAAAAGAGAAAAAGCTTACAGGTATTTTGTATCATTTACTTTCTTTCTTATTGGCTCATAAGCTTAGTATTATTTATTTAAGATCTTTTGTGTCTTCAAGGAAGATTGCATGTTTGGTTTTAGCACTTGTAGGTTTGCTTGCCTCTTTCAACTCTTTTGCTTGCTATCCAGCCTTGCTAGCCAATAACCTGTTTTGAGAAGGCATACTTCTCATGTTTCCAATCCCTTTGAACCCAAACATGTGCCATTTGTGTCCACCATATCTACCTATTAGCATTTGTTATTCCAAGCAAATTCTCAAGTTTCATCTATCTTTTGAATTAAAAACTATGTTGTTATGTGAAAACTAGTTAGTAAAGCTCTCACGAACTTGATGGCACACCTTATTTTTCTTGCCCCTAATAGACTTGAACCATTGTGTCATCGAAGTTGTATATGCTTGCATCTATACGTTGGGATTAGCAGAACCGTGCTGTCACGGGGAACGCTTTCAACATTGCACTTGTACGTTGTACACGGTTTATATCATTCTCTTTTGTTTGCGGATGTCGACCGTGTGAAATAAAAAGGGAACTTTTAAGTCAATGGAGTAATGTACGTGTGTTAGAGAAACGCCTGGGCCGCTAGCCTAAGCCATGCCTAATCAGGGTGGAAACTTGCAGCATCACCATAATGAGCATTCGGTGAAGCATCCTCAATAAAAAGCTATGCACATAGTAAATAAAAAGATCGCTGAGATGCTCATTGTCTGCTTGCCTTGTCATTTTGGTTATAGGATAGCTCATGTACCATGTGCAAGGAGTACCCCTTTGGCGGTTCTTTATGATACACATGTACATACAATGACAAGAACTTACCGGTGACCAAAGTTGAGTAGCATGAGGAGCGGCCCTCGTACTCAAGGGACATGAGATTGCCAACTTATATTTCCTCAAGCATATACTCCATCTTTGTGCACGTTAACCTTAATCATCTCAAGATGCCTATGATAGGGGCAATGAGGGCTCAAAGATAGTAAGTACCATAATCTTTTGAAATCTCTTTATGACTTGAAATCCCTGCTATCCTCTATGAAGGGACCTTTCTCCTATTTTCTAAGTTGAGTCAGTAAACCTACTTCCTCTGTATCTCCAGCAAGCATTTGCGTTGTTGTGTTGCAAGCATTCATATGGTGATTTATTCAATCATGTTCTTTATCTTCCTTGCTTGCACAAAACTCTTATCTATTGAGTATTACTTTGAGAGCCTTCATTGTGAAAAACCTTTTTGAGCAAAGAGTACTCTTGTTTTGAAAACTTCTTCAAAAGCTTTATTTGTGAAATTGTTTGCCAGCTGTTCTCTGACCAAGAACAAGAGTTTGCCAATCCCAATTATGATTTATCTTTATGCATCTCTATTGTGACTCATGTACTTATTGCAAGATAAGTTATATAATGGTAAGTTGCTTTCTTCTATGAGTTGTGTAATGGTAAGTGTGATGCTTCTTGTCTGTATTCTTTTATAGACACTTCACTCCATAAACCTGTGGACATGTTTACTGAGCTCAGTTTTCGCTTGGGGACAAGCGAAGGTCTAAGCTTGGGGGAGTTGATACGTCCAATTTGCATCACCATTCTATGTCATAATTTGCCTCTATTCATTGATATATGTCTTATTATGAGGTGTTACTTATGTATTTTCCTATGTTTTTACATGTTGGATGATTCTTGGATGATGAACTGCCGGAGTCAGGTTTCTGATGGAAAAAGAGGTGTTTTGATGCAATTTCACGAAGATCAGAAAAATATTGGAAAATTATATTTTCCCAGAAGACGGAGGAAGCCAGAAGGGGAGGCGTAGCCGGGCCATAGGGGGACCACACCCCCTAGGCGCGGGCCCACCTTACCCCGCGCCTAGGGCAGGTGTGGCCCACCTGGCCGGATCCCGACTTCGCCCTCTCGCCTATATCTTCCTCACGAAACCCTAACAACAGGGGAGCGACCATAGAAAGATTTCCGCCGCCTCTGCGGGACGGAGAACACCGAGAGAGAAGGAGCTCTCCGGCAGACATATTTCTATCGGTGAAATTCCTTCCCGGAGAGGGGAGATCATCGCCATCAACATCGTCATCAAGCTAGGCCTCATCGGGATCATCATCATCCACACCATCATCACCACTCCGTCCTGCTGTAACAATCGTGTTGGATCTTGCATTAGTTCTTAGGGGAAAATTTCCCGGTGTTAATTACTATTGTAGTTGATGCTTGTGGGTGGAACCATTGGATTATTGTTTATGTTCAGGTTGTTATCCATCACCATATCATCTTTGATCTTGATCCATATGATGTCTTGTGAGTAGTTTGTTTAGTTCTTAAGGACATGGGAGAAGTCATGTTATTAGTAGTGGATTTGTGTTGAGTTATTATTCAATGGTTTAGTATTTAAGTTGTGGTTCTATTCTTCTAGTGGTGTCATGTGAACGTCGACTACATGATACTTCACCATTTATGGGCCTAGGGGAATGCATTGTGTATTTGGTTACTAATTGTGGGGTTGCCGGAGTAATAGAAACCTGAACCCCCGTTAGGACACCTTTGCATAAGGGAGTGTAGGATCTCAGAGTTTAAGGTTGTGGTTAGGTTTATATCTTAATTACTTTACTGTAGTTGCGGATTCTTACGGGTGGTTTAATCACAAGTATGTATTAGTCCAAATAAGGTCGGTACATTAGCACAGGTTCACCCAAACAACACTTACAACACCAAAGAAGATTACTTAGCTATTTGAAGCGAAAGCACTTGACAGAATTCCCATGTGTCCTCGAGAACGTTTGTCCTTATAAGTATTTCCACCGGCTTGTCCTTTGCTAAGAAAGGATTGGAAAACTTGCTGTGTTCGTTCGTTGTCTTTATTACTTTTACTTTGTTTTGTTGCATTATTAGAAAACCCCTAAAAATCCGTTTGCTAAGTATTTATAGAGATTTCCTGCTCCATACCACTAGTTAACACCTTCTGCTCCTCTTTGGGATCGACACTCCTATTTATCAAAAGTACTACGATACACCCCTTATACTTGTGGGTCATCAAGGTGCTGATGGAGATGGTGGTGAGGATGATGATGATGATCCTGATGAAGTCTAGCTTGATGATGGTGTTCATGGCGACGATCTCCCCTCTCCGGGAAGGAATTTCTCCGGCAGAATTCTGCCTGCCGGAGAGCTCTTTATCTCTCTGTAGTTTCTGCCTTGCAAAGGCGGAGAAATATTTCTGTGGTCGCTCTCCGAATATTAGGGTTTCGGGAGGAAGTTATAGGCGAAGGGGCGAAGTAGGAGATGGGCCAGGGTGGCCACACCCCCTGCTGGCGTGAACCAGGGCGGGCTCGCGCTAGGGGGTGGTGTGGCCCCCCTGTGGCCCATCTTCGCCTCCCCTTCTGGCTTCCTTCGCCATCTGAAAAAATAGGATTTTTCGTATATTTTCTGGAATTTTCTGATCTTCACGAATATTGCATCTGGACACCGCTTTTTCCATCAGAATCCTGACTCCGGCAGTTCATCCTCCAAAAGTCATCCAACATGCAAAAATAGATGAAATAACATAAGTAACACATCTTAATAAGAAATATATCAATGAATAACGGTAAATTATGATATAGAATAGTGATGCAAAATGGACGTATCAAGGTCTTGCTCTAGGCTTGTTTTTTCGGTTGCTGAGTATTTTTCTCCATGAGGCGTGGTGAGTGGATTGCCCATGCTTTTCTTATTATCGGGGATGGTAGCCTCATCAAGTATTATTGCTATGTCTTCTAGGGGGCTTCAGTATCGACGAGATGAAATACTTATTTAGCCTTTCTTCTTCCTAGACGAGGTACTTTCTCGTTTCTCGTGCCTTACGATACACCTTTTTATTCACGTGACGTGCAGTTGGGCGTGTTGCCAGGTGGTTCTCGTTCACCTTCCCGAGTATCTTGGGCATGTTTGACAGTGTCCATCGGACATGCCAACACTTCCTCGGAGGAAGGTGACAAGCGCACCTTCATATTTGGTAGGTAGGTGACCACCGGCATCCCCCGAGCCACTGGTGCCCAGTGCTACCTTATTGGTCGGGGCCCGCTCTTGAGAGAACGAATGCTTCTTCTTCATGGGTAGTTCGGCATCCTCGTCGGCGGGGTATGTAGCAGCGTCAGCCTTGTATACGTGCTCGATGGAGCGCACTGCATCTTTCTCATCGCCATGGCTGGTGATGGTGCCATTGCAACTCGGAAGCTTGGTGAGGTTGTAGGCGTGGTGTCTTACCGCCATGAATTTTGCCAAGCGCAGGGTAGCCGAGGATGGCGTTGTAGGGCAAACCTACGTGCGCTACGTTGAAGATTATATGCTCGATGCGGTAGTTCTTGCAGGATCCAAATGTGAACGGGAGTTTCACCTCCCCTAGGGGCACAATTGTTCCTTCAGTAACTCTCGAGAAGGCCTTGTAGGCATCAGACGTTCATAGGGCACTTGCAGCTTCTCTAATGTCTCCACTGAGATGACGTTGAGGCCGACGCCCCCATCGATGAGCGTCTTGGTGATCGCGACATTATTGATGGTGGGCGTGCACACCAAGGGGATGGTGCCCATGGTTCTCGTGGACTTGATTGGTCGCTGTCATCGAAAGCGAAGGGAAATTGGGACCACTTGAGCTTTCGGTCATCAACCGTGGGAAGCGCAACAACTATATCATGGGTGAGTTGCTTGAGATGGCGGCTGTAGAGGGGAGACTGAGCTTTGCCGAGGATGCATGCCATCGTTTGTGGCTCTTGATAACCCCCGGCATTTTCCTCGGCATTGGGGTCATTGTGTTTGAACAAGCGTCCCTCCTCAGCCTTCGCGCACTTGTCTGCCAACTCGAAAATCTTAACCACTGATGTTATGTCGTTCTTGGCGAGCTTCTCGAGCATCCTGACATCGGTGATGCCCGCCGAGAATATGGAGATGACGAATTCATTGGCAACTTGGGGAATCTTGTTGCGCATTTGACTGAAACGATGAATGTAGTCTCGAAGCGTTTCTTTGGCAACCTCTGTAGGGGTTCGTAGCATGGAAAACAAAAATTTTCTATCGCATACAAACAAACAAGCCAAGATCTATCTACTAGATTGTAGCAACGAGTCGATGGAATAACTTACCCTCAAAGATTCCAAAGCGTTTAACGAGAGCGGATTCTCGTGGGTGATGTAGTTGTACTCTTCCCGATCTCAAGATCGTGTAGACGATCCTTCCGGCGCTGCGTTCCGGCAGCGCTCCCGCAGTCGGTCACACGTTCGGTACTCGACGAAGACCTTCCTCTCCCTTGTTCCAGCAGGCAGCGGAGGTTGTAGCACTCTCCTCGCGATTCCGGCAGCACAACGGCGTGGTACCGGAAGTAGAGGGGAAATCCCGCAGGGCTTCGCCTTAAGCCGGTGCGAGTATGGTGGAGTATGAGAGAGGCTATTAGTGGTCTAGTAATTAGACACACCAATTAGAAGGCTCTAAACCAATTAGAAGGCTCTAAACCGAAGGCTAAAGCAATTAGAAGCTCTAAACCGAAACGGCTCTAAACCGGAGGTAGAAGATAGGAACTTGTGTGTGCTAGGAGGGGAGCCCTGCCCCTCCTTATATAGATGGGAGGGGCCGGCGGCCAAGGGGAGGGGAGTCCCTCCCCAAGTCGGCTTGGTAGTGCGCCGGCCAAGGGAGGAACCCTCCCCCAATTCGGCCTCCACCAATCCTCCTTCTCCTCTTTCCGAAAACTGGCAGTTTGACTTTTCAAACTAGCCGTTTGACTTTTCAAACTAGGATTTGAATAAACCCTTTATTTCGGACAGCGATGACACTTAGTACATGATGCAATCATACCAACTTTGATATAACACATTCATGTACCCTACCCCCCGGAGTGCCGGACATTCCGGAACCTTCTAGAACATTCCCGATGAAAACACCGGAATCATTCCGCAACTCCGAAACGGGACTTTCCTTATATGAATCTTATTCTCCGGACCATTCCGGATCACCTCGTGATATCCCGGATCCCATCCGAGACTCCGAACAACAATCGGTCTCTTTCTCATAATACCATAACTACTCAAACAACGTCGAATCCTTAAGTGTGTCTTGATGGGGATACGCCTACTGGGGTATACACAGCAGGACGTTTCCGACTGGCCCGAGGGCTGGCGAGTGGGCCTGCAGAACGGCGAGTGGATCGAAGCCCAGCAAGGTACCAAGCGACTGGAAGCTGAAGGCCCAGGCGAGTAGATAGGCCCAGTCGGACTAGGTTAAATGATTACCAAAGCTGTAACCGAATCGGTTGAGATATGTAAACCCTAGGGGAGGTGAGTCTATATAAACCTCCCTACGGGGTGAGTAGAGACACGTTCCCTCATACACCCAAGCGACTCGCCGCCTGGCCGCCGAGCTCGCCCATTGTAAACACCTCCATAATACAATCTAGCAGGAGTAGGTCTTTACCCTCCGGGGGGCCGAACCTGGGTAAAACCCTGTGTCTTTGCCCTCATCTCGCACCGCAGATGGCTGGCCGCCCTTGCCCCTCGTTCTACTATTCGCTGCCGATTGCAGCATCTACCGTGACCATTCCCATGACAGTGGCGCCCACCGTGGGGCCTGGCCGGTCTGGCCGGTGTTCTGCGGCGAGATCCAATCTGCCCATCAACGAGACGGTCGCCACCGGCCGCATGATAGCGATCGGCGAGATGCTCCAGATCTTGCCGAGTAGCTACGTCCCGGCGGCGCGACCCGTCACGCACAGCGTGATCCTGCCAATCGGCACGATCAGCCTCTTCGTCGGCCTCACCGACGTCATCGTCTCGGAAGACTCGGCTCGCATCCGCGAGTCGCCGCCACGCGATCGGCTCTCCGAGAGCCAGGTTCGCACGATCCACCGCCTTGCCTCCGAGTACAACTCGGCCCACAGCAACGTGGCCGAGAACTCAGCGGCCGCAGAAGATGCGGCCCTCACCGACGACGCCGACTCGGCGACCCCGGCGTCGCTCGCCGGGTCCATCACCGCGGCCTCATCCGCGGGCTCCATCGCCCAGGTCTCCAACGCGGGAGACTTCGAGGACCCCTCCATCCTCGGGATCTTCGAATTCGACTCCGGGTCGGAGAACTCCGCCGACTTCCGCGATGGCGCCAATCGCCACGCCGTGACTTACATGGCCACCGGCACCGATCCACCGGAGGATCCTTTCTCCACCCCAATCCCTCCTAACGCCACGGCAACGGAGGTCGAGGAACTCCGCTTGAAACTGGCGGAGGCGGTACGCAAAGAGCAGGCCGAGCGCGAAAAATTTCGCCTCGAGCAGGTGACGGCGCAGGAGCTGTCACGCTACCACCAGCAGCAGATCAGGTCACGCTTGAACCCCACTGTTCAAGGGCGTGCCCTGAACTTTGACGACGAAAACGACCCGGCCCGCATAGCCGAGCGCTCGATCTGCGAGAACGCGCCACCAGGAGGAAGCGCCCGGCCCCCGCCAGGATCAACGGCGATGGGTGCCCCACCACCACCCAACCGCACCCCTCCCAGGGACCAACCGCGGATAGTTGTCTCCTCACGGGAGCGAGAGGCAAACGGCCTCCCACTGTTCTCCACCCCAATGGACAACCTCGTGGCAGGCCGAGCAGCAGCCGATAGCATCATAGCCACTAGCGACGGCGCCTTACAGATCCAGTACGTCAAGGCCTTGCTTGCGAAGGCCGTGGAGCAGCAAAAAGCGGGCGCCAACTCGCAAGGTCGAGTATACTCGCGTTCTTCGGGAAGCAGAGCGGCCTCAAGCGGCCGCCCCGCGGTGGCAAACACCCTCAATTGCCCGCCACCAGAGCCACTGCAGCTCCAACACCGACCCGCGAACGCGGCACTCTCCACCAACGATCCCAGGCCGGCGACCAACTTCGTCGCCGCTAACGGACAACCCATCGACGCCTGCACTCACATCATCAACAACCAAAACTGGCGCGCACGCCAGCCCGACGACTTGCGGCACACCCACTAATCGCCGCGATGGCGAGCCCATGGGGTCGCTCAGTCGACTTGGGCCTAAGTGCTTCGGACCAATGATCCGAGGCGAGAAGTACCCGCCAAACTTCAAGGCGCCAAAGGATATAGAAAAGTACGACTCCTCGTACGACCCCGCAGTCTGGCTCGACACATACCTCATGGCAATGGGGATCGCGGGTCACACTGACCTACTCGCCGCCCGTTACCTCCCATTGATGATGGAGGGGACGTGCAGGCAGTGGATCAACACGCTCCCCCAGGACAGTATCGACTCCTGGGAGGAAATGCGCGACGCCTTCGTCAGGCACTTCGAGTGCTCCTACACCCGCGCCACCACCATCGAGGACCTGGAACGATGCGTCCAGGGACCCCGCGAGTCGACCCGCAACTGGGTCCAACGGTGGCAAGAGCTCTGGTACAACGCGGTCGGCATCCACCCGGACACCGCGATCCATTGCTTCAAGACCTCGTGCCGCTACGAGCCTCTAGTCGCCAAGCTCAAGCGACACGCCCGCACACTCGACAACATCCCCGACCTCCTCGAGATCGCCAAACGGTACGCCGAGGAGGATCCAAACCAGGAAATCGACGACGAGTCAGGAGGGCAACGCCGCACGGGCGGCAACGACGGCGGACGCCGAACCGACCTACGCTACAGCGGCACCCGCCTCACAGGCAAGCGCCGCAGCGACGGGCGAGTCGACTTCGTCGCCAACGCTGGGCACGCACAGCGCGAGCCCAAGAGCTACCGCCGCGACGGAGGGCAACGGCGTGATGGCGGCAACTACAAGAACAAGCCAAGGTTCGATCCTGCGGCCCTCCTTAACCAACCATGTGTGTTTCACAGCAGGGAAGGGAAGCCTGCAACGCACACCACCGCCGACTGCCACACCCTAAGGGAAATCGAGAAGGCACGGCACGCGCGGGAGGACACCGACAACGACCCGCCACATGGCGGAAAGTTCGGCAAAGTAGTCGGCTCGCTCCACACCTTCACAGGCTTCAACACGAAGCGCGAGAAGAAGGTCATCGCCCGCGCCGTCGCCGTCAACGCAGTGGCCCAAACAGAAGTCCCCCAGTTCCTGAACTGGTCGGAACAGCCCATCACCTGGAGTCGGCAAGACCACTCGCCACGCATCGAGTACCCAGGACGAGTCGCCCTGGTGGTCAAGCCCAAGGTTGGCGATTACTGGCTCCCCAAGACACTGATGGACGGCGGCAGCTCCATCAACATCCTCTACCTCGACACCTTCAGGCGGCTGCGGCTCCCGCAGTCGATGATCGAGACAACCCACACCACGTTCCACGGCATCGTCCCCGGTCGGAAGGCGTATCCGATCGGCAAAGTCACGCTGCCAGTCACTTTCGGCAGTCCGGCAAACTTCCGCACCGAGCGGATCGTCTTCGAGCTGGTGCCCTTCGACAGCCCTTACCACTGCGTCCTGGGGCGCCAGGCGTTTGCCAAATTCATGGCAGCGCCCCACTACGCGTACAACGCGATGAAGCTCCCCGGGCCGTGCGGCGTCATCACCATCAACGGCGACCCCGACATGGCCGCCAAATGCGAGGCCAAAGGAGCCGAACTCGCCGACGCTGTCATCGCGGCAGAAACAAACCACGCCGACGAGCTCGCCAAATACGCGAGCGGGGTCAACAATGACGATCCCACAATACTCAAGAGGCCCAACTCAGAGGGCACAAACACCTCAACCTTTGAGGCCACGACGCACACCCGCACCGTCGAGCTGGTCCCAGGCGACCCCAGCCAGACGGTGACGATCGGGACAGGCATGAGCCCAGCATAGGAAGGCGCGCTCATCGAGTTCTTTCGTGAGAATAGGGACATCTTCGCATGGAAACCCTCCGACATGCCCGGTGTCCCTAGGGAGCTCGCTGAGCACAAATTAAACGCCGACCCCAAAGTGCGACCTGTCAAGCAGTCGCTACGGTCCTTCAATGAAGAACGCCGTCGAGCAATCGCCGAGGAAGTACAGCGCCTACTCGCTGCCGGCTTCATCCGGCCAATCAAATACTCCAAGTGGCTGGCAAACCCAGTCCTGGTCGAGAAGAAAAACGGGACCTGGAGAATGTGCATCGACTACACAAACCTGAACAGCGCCTGCCCAAAGGAGCAGTTCGTCCTCCCGCGGATCGATCAGATAATCGATTCAACCGCAGGTTCGGAGTCGCTATGTTTCCTCGATGCCTACTCGGGGTACAACCAGATCAAAATGGCTGTCGAAGACGAGGAGAAGACGGCGTTCATCACGCCATTCGGAGCCTTCTGCTACACCGCCATGACCTTCGGCCTCAAGAACGCCGGGGCAACCTACCAGCGGTGCATGCAAGAATGCCTCGCGAGCCAAATTGGCCGCAACATCCACGTCTACATCGACGACGTGGTCGTGAAATCCGCTCGCCAAGACGACCTACTCGCCGACCTGGCGGAGACCTTCGCCAATCTGCGGAGGTACAAGATAAAGCTCAACCCAGGCAAATGCACCTTCGGTGTACCCGCCGGACAATTACTGGGGTACGTCGTCTCCAAACGAGGGATCGAGGCGAACCCAACAAAGATCGACACGATCGCCTGGCTCGGCAAACCCGAGTGCCTGCGTGACGTCCAGAAGCTGGCCGGGCGAGTAGCGGCTCTCAGTCGCTTCATCCCCCGCCTAGGCGAAAAGGCAATGCCCCTATACCGCCTGATGCACAAGAACCCCACCTTCCAGTGGGACAAGGAGGCGGACGACGCGCTCCGCGACCTCAAAAAGGTGCTACTCGCCGCACCACTACTCGCCGCACCCACTGACAAGGAACCTATGCTGGTTTACGTCGCGGCGTCCGAGCGCGTCGTCAGTGCTGTAATGGTCGTCGAACGACCAGAGGAAGGAAAGGAGCGCCCGGTTCAGCGGCCGGTGTACTATATCAGCGAGGTTCTCACTGAATCGCGCCAGCGGTACCCACAGTACCAAAAGTTAGTATACGCGGTCTTCAGGGCTCAGCGGCGCCTGCCGCACTACTTCCAGGAGCACCCGATCACGGTCGTCTCCTCAGCGCCACTGCAAGACATCATCCGCAATCGCGAGGCGACCGGGCGAGTCGCCAAGTGGGCCGTCGAGATCGGCGTCCACAACATTAAATACGAGCCATGAAGGGCGATTAAGTCACAGGCACTGGCAGACTTCATCGCCGACTGGGAGGAGGCCCAGCAGCCAGAGAAGCTGCCGTACCTCCATTACTGGAGCCTGCACTTCGACGGGTCCAAAAACGCGGACGGTGCAGGAGCGGGGATAGTGCTGACTTCACCAAAGGGCGACAAGCTCCGCTACATCCTCCGCCTCGAATTCATGCCCTGCACCAACAACATGGCCGAATACGAGGCCCTACTCCACGGCATGCGAGCCGCCAAGGAGATGAACGTCAACCGCCTCCGATGCTACGGAGATTCCGACCTCGTTGCAGGACAAGTCGCCGGCACCTGCGACGCCATCTCCCCTACCATGGCGGCGTACCGCCAAGAGGTGGATAAGTTGGGCGGCCACTTCACCGGCTACTCTGTCGAGTGGATCGACAGACGAAAAAACGAGGAGGCCGACGCCCTCTCTCGCATCGGGTCGGCTCGACTCGCACCACCCGCCGGCGTGTTCCTCGACACAATCTCCAAGCCATCAGTCTCTCCCCCGAGGGAGATCGACATCGGAGTCCCACTCCAACCAGAGGCAGCCTTGGTCGCACTCATCACCGAGCCAGACGACTGGACCAAGCCCTACATCGCCTACCTGGAAACCGGCACTCTGCCAGCAGACGAGACAAACGCTCGGATGATCGCTCGCCGATGCAAGTCTTACACCATCATCGACGGCGAGCTACACAAGCGCAGCGTCACCGGCGTGTTCCAACGTTGCGTCCAACCGGCTGAAGGACGCAAAATCCTCCACGACATTCACTCAGGTGACTGCGGCCACCACGCCGCCGCCCGCTCCCTGGTCGCCAAGGCTATGCGACACGGCTTCTACTGGCCCACCGCTCACGCCGACGCCGTCGACATCGTCCAGCGATGCGCCGGGTGCCAGAAGTACGCCAATCAGACGCGCGTACCGAGCTCAGCACTCAAAACGATCCCCATCACTTGGCCATTCGCCGTATGGGGCATGGACATGGTACGCCCCTTCAAGAAAGCCCCCTCCGGCTACACCCACCTGCTAGTCGCCGTCGACAAATTCACCAAGTGGGTGGAGGCCAAGCCATTCCGGAAATGCGTCGGGAAGACCGCCACTAAATTCCTACGCGAGCTCATATATCGCTACGGGTTCCCCAACAGCATCATCACGGACAACGGCACAAATTTCGCCAAGGGGGCAATGGCCGAATTTTGCGAAGAGCACCACATCCGGCTCGATCTCGCGTCAGTCGCGCACCCGGAATCCAACGGCCAGGCGGAACGAGCCAACCAAAGCATCCTCCACGGCCTGAAGCCGCGACTCCAAGTGCCACTCGAGCGCACCGCTGGATGCTGGGTCGAAGAGCTGCCCTCCGTCATCTGGGGAATCCGCACCTCGGTTAACAGATCCACGGGATTCACTCCCTTCTTCATGGTCTACGACGCCGAAGCAGTCATGCCCACCGACCTCGAACACGACTCGCCGCGGGTCGTCCACTATACGGAGGCCGCAAACGAGCGGGCCCACCAAGATGGGCTCGACCAGCTCGACGAAGCATGCGACCTCGCTCGATCGCGCACCGCCATTTACCAGCAAGGACTCCGCCGCTACCACAGCCGACGGGTGAAAACCCGCACCTTCCAGGAAGGCGACCTGGTGTTACGCCTCATCCAGGACAAGAAGGGCATGCACAAGCTCTCCCCTCCGTGGGAAGGCCCATTCCCATCGGGCGCGTACTCGGCAACGACGCCTACTACCTCATCGATGTCCGCGGGGACGGCGAACTCGACGTCAAGCGACCATGGAATGTCAATCTCCTCCGGAAGTTCTACTCCTAGAACCCCACACATGTACTCTCCAGTCGCTATGAAATAAAAGAAACGGTTACCGCAAAATTGCGTCTACTCTCCATGCCTTGTGCCACTCGCACTCGTAATAACAGCGTCATGCTAAAATGCAGAAGTCAACCTTTGGTACAGCGATCGGCACGGCTAAGTAGTGCGATGTAAGAGCACTGAGTCATTTCAGGTCTTGCGTCGTCCACGAAAAACGCCAATCCGGAGCCCCATTGAGTCGCCTAGCTCGACTGGTTTTACGAACCAAGACAACTGCCCTCGCTTCTCACAGCGACCTTGGTCCTCCGCATCCTCGGCATAGCGACTCGAACGGCTAAGTACCACGCTCGGGGACTGAATACCAGTTCGTCGCGATCGGTCAGGGAAAACGCCAAGTAAGAGAGCATGCCCAGGACTCGCCACGCGACTGACCCCACGGGCCAGGCAGGAGTGACGCGCTCACACCAACGCGCTGAGTCCTCAACCACCCTCGAGTCGCGCCTAGAACTACCAAGTACCACGCTCGGGGACTCGGCCACCCGACCCCGTTCGCACACGGGAAAACGGTAAAGTACAGAGCACTCAAGGGAGTCGCCTTGCGACTGGCTCTCCGAGCTCGGGCGAGTCGACTAAATCAACAAAACACTTGTTAACAACAAAACATCATATACGAGGTAAACCCCACAAAAGGGCGGACGCGCTCGGGGACTCGTCCAAAATGAATCCAAAGCACACAAACAAATAGCAAAACGGACATGACGTCCCATTCAATCGCATATTGCATTGTCTTATATTACAAAATATGTCCGCGTGGCAGAACTGATGCTAACACATCCAGGCAAACTACCCTATTCTGCAGGCTTCGATGACGACTCGCCAGAATCCTGGCACCTACGGATGAACGCGGTGTACGGGTTTGACGGATACGTTGTCAGTTCACCCGCCATCGCCGCGCGGAAAGGTTGCTCGACCTTGAAGTCACGATGCGGCGGCTCGGGGTCGTTCGGCGCGACGACCGTCTCCTGATAGGGAAGGAGGTCGCCCATTGCCCAGACACGCTCCGAGTACGCGGCGGCACGCTC
The DNA here is from genome assembly GCA_910589765.1 of Avena atlantica. Lineage (NCBI taxonomy): Eukaryota > Viridiplantae > Streptophyta > Magnoliopsida > Poales > Poaceae > Avena > Avena atlantica. Next base: position 122,028,488 of record OU342737.1, read on the forward strand.
CTGCAACTTGAGAACCTCGGACAGGTCCACCACGCCAGTCGACGAGGGGTACCCACTCGTCACATCGTCGAGGTCGAAATCCTCGGGGAAGTGGGCGAGTCCAAGGCTCAGCGCTGTCGACGCTCCACGCCGAAACGCCGACCGCGTCATGAACTCAACGACCGCGGGCGCCTTCTCCAAATACTCCCACACCTCAACGAGGTCGCTGGGAATAACCTCCGTGGGCGACATTTCTTGAAGGTAGGCGCGGATGCACGTCGCCGATAGCGTAGCCGAGTCGACGAGCATGCTTACGCACTGCCTCGCGTCGAGCGAGCTCGCTTCTTCTTGGCTACCAATCACGCGACCTGCGAGAAGGAGACAATGATGAGTGCGACGGACACCACAGCAATTCCAACTAACGGAAAGGAAAGATGCACTCACCAAGCAATGGGCGGGCGAGCCCCGTGATGAAGCACTGAAGCGACGTGTGGTCGTCCTGGAGCCCAGCAATAAGGACTTCCGACACCTTGCGGTCTTCCTCCGCGGCCGCAATGGCGGCCTTAGCCCGCCCGTCCGCCGAGCTAGCTTCTTCCCTCGCTTCCCGCAGCTCGCGCTCGAGGTCAGCGACCCGCTGTTCAGCAGCGCCCAGAGCAGATCGCGCCGCCTCCAACTCACCAGCAGGGACAAGTTCCTGGCGAGCTTCCTCTGCCCTCGCAGCAACATCCTGGAGCTCTTTGTTTGCCTCCTGGATGGTGGTCAGCTCCTTCTCAGCACGCTGCTGTGCGGCCAATCGGTCCGCCGATTCGAGCTGCAGACCCTGCATATCATCAAAAAAGTCAGTAAAAACGAACCTCCTAAGTGCCCATCCGCTGAAATTCAGCGAGTGCGTACTCGGGGACTGGCGATCAAGAAATTCCTAAGTGCCCACCCCGCTAAAATTTAGCGCGTGCGCACTCGGGGACTGGATAAGAAAGTAAAAGACGAGAAAATAATAAGAATCAAGCCGCTGCAAAGCACCGACCTGATCCTCGGGGACTGGATATACCTGGATGGCTGCGCCAAGCATGCCATGAAGTTGCATCGCGTCCACGGATGCGAGTAACGCTGGCGTGTGCCCACGACGCTGGTCGACTTCAGCATCGACGGCCCCTGGAGCGAGGCTCGGGGATGCAGCCCCGCTCGCCGCGGCCGCCTTGGTCACGAAGCGAGGGAAGGTGGCGATAGAGGCACCCGCTCCAAAGGAAGTCGCCTCCGCCGTTCCAGGCAAGGAAACGCCCTCCTTCGTAAACGCGGCCGCCTCCACCGCGGGGCCGGCCGGCGCAACCGCCGTGTCGTCAGAGACAGTGACGATGTCATCGCCCTTGGCCTTCTTACTGCCATCCGCCGAGGCAACGACCTCGTCCGCCTTCCTCTTACGGGAAGGATCCTCCTCGCTAGCAGTAGAGGGTACCTGGGCCACGGTCGGGTGGCCCATCCTTTTCACTCCGGTCCTGCACATCAGTCGAATCAGTAAAGACAATCGAAACAGCTATGGAAAATAGGGAAGGCCGAATGCACTCACTTGGCGACCGGGATGAAGCGTAGCCCTGTGCGAAGGCCGGCCGGTTTTTCCAGCTCGGGGCCCAGTTGCTGACTGAGCCCTAGTTCCAGGACGTCGCGTGCCCAAGACACGGACGGCTTCTTCGTCGTCGAGGCTGCGGCTGGCGCCTCTAGGATACCTTCGGCAGGGGCGTCCTCGCGAACTGGAGCCGCTACGGCCGGAGCCTCCTTGCGGGGCGAAGCCGCCCCAATCGGAACCTCCTTGCGAGGCGAAGTCGCCACGGCTGGAGCCTTCCCTAGCCCAGAGACTGGCGCGAATGGCGGAGGCATCGAGGCCAGCGGCACTTCCACAGACGGCGCATCTAGCGCGGTTGTCGCTGGGGCCGCGCCGTCATCGGCCGAGCTGTGAGCGTCAGAGCTGCTCGTCGAGTGCGGCGGCGAGGCCATCCTCGGCGGCTTCGTCTTCCTCTTCGGGGGGGCCCTCGCCTCCTTCTCCTTCTTCTTCTTCTTCGAAGGAGTGGCCTGGCGGCGCGAGGTGGTTTCTGGGAGCTCATCGTCGTCATCATGACGCTCGAGGCTCCTGCTCGCTTCGATTTCGCGCTGACGTTGCCCGCGGGTCTTTCGGACCAGCGGGGCGATTTCCTCTTCGGACTCGTCCTCGTCATCCTCGTTGCCCTTCACGGGCGACGATTCGCTTGTATCCTGGGCAGATGGCCCCGGGCCCTCGTCATCGGCAGGTGGGAGCCACCCTTCCACCACTTGGAACAGCTGCGATGAATACGAAACGGAATTTGAATTACCGCGACTGCACACGCTGCGACTGCGAACAAGATAAAGAAATTACCGTCGGAGCCGGACGCTTCGCGGTGTAGGGGGGGACCCCGGCCTGTGCATCCACGTACACCGCCTGGGTGATCTTCTTCAACGCTGGGAGATAATCCTCCAGCTTCCATTCGTCGAGGCAGGCTTTCGTCGAGTCTCCCCGGCCTGTGTACTGATACATGTAATGGTCGCGTTGGGCGAGCGGAACGAGCCGTCGCCCAAGCCAACAATTGTACAAGTTTATCGTCTGAATCCCCTTCTTCTTCAGGCCACGGATGGCCTGGAGCATCTCGTCGACGACCATTCGCTGGTCGTCGGGGAGCTTGCCGACCTGGAGATGGCGCGGCTCGGAACGGTTGGCCGAGTACCGCGGGATCGCCGCCTCATCCTCCGGAGTCGCCTCGGTTACGTAGAACCATGACTTCTTCCAGTCGCTCGCTGCTTTGGCGGGCAGCATTAGATCAAAGAAGGAAGCTTTGGACTTAAGCTGGAACGTCAGGCCGCCCGCGGCTAGCATTGGGCCGCCTGCCTCCTCGCGGCTGATCCGTCCGTGGAACAGATCTTGCCACAAGGGAAAGTAGGGCCGGCAGCCCAAGTAGCACTCGCAGAACGCCACGAAGATGGCGAGCTGCTCGATGCTGTGGGGACCCAGATCTGAGGGCTGGATCCCGTAGTAGGCGCAAAAACGCCGGAAGAACAAAGATGTGGGAAACCCTAACCCCCGCTCGAGATGACTGGTGAAACAGACGAACTCTCTCTCGCGCGGGTTTGGGGTCGTTTCTCCGGCTGCAGGGATACGCCAACAGCCGGCTCGCAGGATTCCGGCCTCCTCGAAGGAGGCCAGTTGCGCCCTCGTGCACTTGGACCTGCCCCATGGTTCGGAGGGAAGGGCCATAGCCGAGAGGTTGGTTGGAGGTCGGAGGATTTCGGCTCGATTGGATCAAGGAGCAAAGAAAAGAGAATGCGCGCACTCGGAAGAAGTGGTGGGCAGTTGGCTCTACGGTTGCCTGCCATTCCCCTTATATAGCGGGAATTACCCGCCAAATCAGGAGGCTGTTGCCGCGCGATGATTACGCCGAGAGTTACCGTTGAGTTACCTTAACGGCTAGTTTGACCACGCCTGACGGTCCAACTCCAGCCACTCGGCTCGCTAGGCCACTCGCCGTGGCCGCGTCCCGTTGACTCGACTCGCCAAAGACGTGACTTGGTTCACTGGATTTTCTCCTTCATACATGAGCCCGCCGACGATTCGACTGGATGCCTACTTTGAAGCCGTATACTCCGACTGCCAGCAGCCACTTACGCCTAATCAACGACGGCCTCGGGGACTACTGATGGGGATACGCCTACTGGGGTATACTCAGCAGGACGTTTCCGACTGGCCCGAGGGCTGGCGAGTGGGCCTGCAGAACGGCGAGTGGATCGAAGCCCAGCAAGGTACCAAGCGACTGGAATCTGAAGGCCCAGGCGAGTAGATAGGCCCAGTCGGACTAGGTTAAATGATTACCAAAGCTGTAACCGAATCGGTTGAGATATGTAAACCCTAGGGGAGGTGAGTCTATATAAACCTCCCTACGGGGTGAGTAGAGACACGTTCCCTCATACACCCAAGCGACTCGCCGCCTGGCCGCCGAGCTCGCCCATTGTAAACACCTCCATAATACAATCTAGCAGGAGTAGGTCTTTACCCTCCGGGGGGCCGAACCTGGGTAAAACCCTGTGTCTTTGCCCTCATCTCGCACCGCAGATGGCTGGCCGCCCTTGCCCCTCATTCTACTATTCGCTGCCGATTGCAGCATCTGCCGTGACCATTCCCACGACATGTCTCCCTACGGTTCGTGAATTATGCGGACATGATCGAGACACTTCTCCGAACAATAACCAATAGAGGAATATGGAAATTCATATGGCTCCCACATATTTCTACGATTACTTTGCGATCGAATGAACCACTTACATATGATACCAATTTCCCTTTGTCTCACGATATGTTACTTATCCGAGGTTATGATCATCGGTATCTCTGCATACCTAGTTCAACCTCGTTACTGATAAGTACTCTTTTCTCGTTCCCGTGATATGTGATCCCTTGTGAGCCAGTCACATGCTTGCAAGCTAATTGGATGACATTCCACCGAGAGGGCCCAGAGTATATCTATCCGTCATATGGATGGACAAATCCCACTCTTGATCCATGTGTCTCAACCAATACTTTCCGAACACTCAATGCCACCTTTATAACCACCCAGTTACGGTGTGGTGTTTGATGTCATCAAAGCATCCATCCGGTAAAGGTGATATGCATGATCTCATGGTCGAAGGAATTAGGTTACTATGTATCAGAAAGCATATAGCAATTGAACTATTGAAATGACTTGATCTTTATGCTACGCTTATCTATAGGAGTATGTCCACCATATCATTCTCCTAACGATATGATCTTGTTGTTGATAACATCTCAATGTTCATGATAGGGAAACCACAATCATTTATCAACCAACAAGCTAGTGAAGTATAGAGGCTATACTAGGGACTTCAAATTAAGTTTACAAATCACACAAGTATTAATGTTTCCTTGTTAATACTATTATAGCATGAATGTAAACATTTATCATAAACACAAAGATATAATAATAACTACATTTATTATTGCCTTTAGGGCATATCTCCAACAATCTCCCACTTGCACTAGAGTCATCTAATCTAGATTACATGGTAACATACCGAACACCCATGGCAGTTTGGTGTTGGTCATGTTTTGCCCTCGGGAGAGGTTTAGTCAACGGATCCGCCACATTCAGATCTGTGTGTACTTTGCAAATCTTTATATCCCCATCCTGGATATGTTCTCGAATAGCGTGAAAACGTAGCTTGATATGCTTCAACTTCTTGTGTGACCTTGGTTCTTGCGTATTGGCTATGGCGCCCATGTTATCACAGTAGATAGACATTGGGTCCAGCGCACTAGGAACCACACCCAGCTCTGTAATGAACTCTTTCATCCATATCGCTTCTTGTGAAGCCTCTGAAGCAGCCATGTATTCCGATTCAGTTGAAGATCTCGCCACAATGCTTTGCTTTGCACTCCTCCAGCTAACTGCTGCACCATTCAAAATAAATACGTATCCAGATTGTGATTTAGAATCATCCGGATCGGTGTTCCAACTAGCATCGGTGTAACCATTAACAACGAGCTGTTCATCACCTCCATAAGAAAGAACCATATCCTTAGTTCTTCTCAAGTACTTAAGGATGTTTTTGACCGCTGTCCAATGATCCACTCCTGGATCACTTTGATATCTGCTAGTTAAACTAACAGCATATGCAATGTCGGGTCTAGTACATAGCATGGCATACATTAGAGATCCTATGGCTGAGGCATAGGGAGTCTTACTCATCCTTTCTCTATCTTCTGCCGATGTCGGACTTTGAGTTTTACTCAAGATCGTATTGGGCAACATGGGCAAGAACCCTTTCTTGCTTTCTTCCATTACAAACCTCTTTAGAACTTTGTCCAAATATGTACTCTGTGACAATGATATTTGGCGTTTCGATCTATCTCTGTAAATCTTTATGCCTAATATGTAAGCTGCTTCACCAAGATCCTTCATTGAAAAACTATTATTCAAATATTCCTTGACACTATTAAGAAGGTCTACATCATTCCCAATCAACAATATGTCATCCACATATAGTATTAAGAATGCTACAGAGCTCCCACTCACTTTCTTGTAAATACAAGCTTCTCCATAAGTTTGTATAAAACCAAAACTTTTGATTACCTTATCAAAACGTTGATTCCAACTTCGGGATGCTTGCTTCAATCCATAGATGGACCGTTGAAGTTTGCATACCTTGTTAGCATCTTTAGGATCGACAAAACCTTTGGGTTGCATCATATACAACTCTTCATCAATGTCTCCATTGAGGAATGTTGTTTTGACATCCATCTGCCATATCTCATAATCATAATATGCAGCGATTGCTAACATAATCCTCACAGACTTTAGCTTCGCTACCGGTGAGAAAGTCTCATCGTAGTCAACTCCTTGAATTCGTCGAAACCCTTTTGCGACAAGTCGAGCTTTATAGACAGTAACATTACCATCAGCATCTGTTTTCTTCTTGAAAATCCATTTGTTCTCGACAGCCTTTCGGCCATCCGGTAAGTCCACCAAAGTCCATACTTGGTTTTCGTACATGGATCCAATCTCGGATTTCATGGCTTCTTGCCATTTATTGGAATCTGGGCTCATCATCGCTTCCTCATATGTCTCGGGGTCATCGGTGTTGTCCACCAACATGACACTCATAACGGGATCATACCAATCTGGAGTGGTACGGGTTCTCGTTGATCTCCGAGGCTCTGTAGCAACTTCAACCGAAGTTTCATGATCACCATCATTAACTCCCTCTCTTATTGGTGCATGCACCACAGGAACTTCTTCCGGTGCTGCGCTACTTGCAATTTCGAGAGAAGGTTCGACAACCTCGTCGAGTTCTACTTTCCTTCCAATCACTTCTTTCGAGAGAAATTCCTTCTCTAGAAAGGATCCATTCTTGGCAACGAAGATTTTGCCTTCGGATCTATGATAGAAGGTATACCCAATAGTTTCCTTCGGGTATCCTATGAAGACGCATTTTTCCGCTTTGGGTTCAAGCTTGTCCGGCTGTAACTTCTTTACATAGGCTTCGCATCCCTAAACTTTAAGGAACGACAATTTAGGTTTCTTCCCAAACCATAATTCATACGGTGTCGTTTCAACGGATTTAGACGGTGCCCTATTTAAAGTGAATGCGGTTGTTTCTAATGCATAACCCCAAAATGATAGCGGTAAATCTGTAAGTGACATCATAGAACGAACCATATCTAAGAGAGTTCGATTACGACGTTCGGACACACCATTACGCTGTGGTGTTCCCGGCGGTGTCAATTGTGAAAGTATTCCGCATTTCTTCAAATGCTTGCCAAACTCGTAACTTAGATATTCACCTCCACGATCAGAACGTAGAAATTTAATCTTCTTGTTACGTTGATTCTCTACCTCACTTTGAAACTCCTTAAACTTCTCGAAAGTTTCGGACTTATGTTTCATGAAATAGATATACCCATATCTACTCAAGTCATCCGTGAAGGTAAGAACATAACGATAACCACCGCGCGATGCTACACTCATTGGACCACACACATCGGTATGTATGATTTCCAATAAGTCCGTAGCTCGCTCCATCATACCAGAAAATGGAGTCTTAGTCATTTTGCCCATCAGACATGCTTCGCATCTTTCAAGTGATTCAAAATCAAGTGATTCAAGAAGTCCATCGGAATGGAGTTTCTTCATACGTTTCACTCCAATGTGACCAAGACGACAGTGCCACATATAGGTCGAATTATCGCTTGATTTCAAACGTTTAGCCTCAATGTTGTTGATATGTGTATTTCCACTATCGAGATTCAATAAGAATAGACCATCTATCAAAGGTGCATGTGCATAAAACATATTACTCATATAAATCGAACAACCATTATTCTCGGACTTAAACAAGTAACCGTCTCGCAGTAAACAAGATCTCGATATAATGTTCATGCTCAACGCAGGCACCAAATAACAATTATTTAAGTATAAAACTAATCCCGATGGTAGATGAAGGGGTAGCGTGCCGACCGCGATCACATCAACCTTTGATCCATTTCCCACGCGCATCGTCACCTCGTTCTTCGCTAGCTTCCGTTTATTCTGCAGCACCTGTTTCGAGTTACAAATATGAGCAACCGAACCAGTATCAAATACCCAGGCACTACTACGAGTACTAGTGAGATACACATCAATAACATGTATATCAGATATACCTTTCTTCTTGATGTTGCCGTTCTTCAAATCCGCCAAGTACTTTGGGCAATTCCGCTTCCAGTGACCTTCTCCCTTGCAGTAAAAGCACTCAGTATCAGGCTTGGGTCCAGCCTTGGTCTTCTTCGTCGGCGTAGTAACTTTCTTACCACCCTTATTCAAGTGTCCCTTTGGCTTAGACTTGCCTTTCTTGAATTTGGTGGTCTTATTGACCAACAACACTTGGTGCTCTTTCTTGATCTCCACTTCTGCAGATTTCAACATGGCAAAGAGTTCTGGCAACGTCTTGTTCATGTTCTGCATGTTGTAGTTCATCATAAAGTTCTTGTAACTTGGTGGTAGTGATTGGAGGACACGGTAAATCCCCAAAGCATTAGGAATCACTATACCCAAGCTTTGAAGTTTGTTTGCGTGCCCAGACATCTTAAGCACATGCTCACTGACGGAGCTGCCCTCTTCCATCTTGCAGTTAAAGAACTTTTCAGAAGCCTCATAGATTTCGATTGCCGCATGAGTCTCAAAACTTAATTTGAGATCCTCGACAATATCATATGGGTCTGAATCCTCAAACCTTTTCTGAAGCTCCGATTCCAAACCTGTAACACCCTCAGAATCGGACCTATGCAAGTTTGAGCAAAATTCGCCAAACCCGCATAGAAACGATTCAAAGGTGCCCACCAGGCACTTTCGTGCGGGTGGAAAACGAAGTAATAACATTACACAACAGTCCTCGATGGGACCCACAGAACAGATATATATATAACAGCGACTCAGAGAGTCAAGAATACAGATATAATATACAAAGATTCAAATCACCTTGAAAACGATAGAGCGTCCAGCTACGGACAAGATGCAAATGGGGCTAAGAGCCCTGAAGGATAACCAATGGCGTCCATAACCCTGCCCAGGCCAAGCCGGAAGGGTAACCCTGCTAACGGCGTCGATCTCAAACCTGCTTAAACAAAAGGGGTGCCGACAAAGGGCAAAGGAGAAAGAGGAGCGTCAGTACTGAGGCCAGTACACGGCGAGGCTAGAATTCGGCGGTCCTCGCCTACATAGGTATGGTGGACTGAAGCGGCAGCGGCAGCGTGCACTAAACAACCTATAGAGACTCGATACAACTGGCGGCTATCAGAGAGGGGTAAGAAAGACCTATTCGGCTACAACCTGATACTAGCATCAAACAAACCCCTCCTGGTGTTTCCCCCTCGATACCAACGAGGAAGTCAACCGAGGAACTCACACAGTTGGCAGTTTTATTTATTCAGTTATCGTTGCAGCAATTACTAGTCAGGTATAGATAATTGTCCTGATAAAAGAAGCAATGGGCCCTTTTAGTTATTCATTCCGTTGTAGTTGCAGCAATTACTAATCAGATACAGATGGCATGATATAATCCCAAAACCCAGCAGTTGTTGGTACTTTTATTCAGCCATTCCGTTGTAGTTGCCATACTTACTAGTCAGGTACAATGGTCGCAAGCGACAATCCAAAACAAGCAATTGTGGGCAGTATTATTTAGCCATTCCATTATAGTGAAGCTGATTGCTAGTCATTACAAAGTCAACTTTATAGCAATAAACTTTAGTTATGCTTGTCTATGGTCGAGATACTGTGCTCCAAGTCGTCCATAACCGCGGACACGGCTTTCAGAAAGTTTTAACCCGGCCGGGGTGCACAAATAGCAACACACACACGATCAACCTCGGAAAAACCAAATCAAAACCCAACGAGGTCTTCACGACAGAGCAATCACAAGATTCAGAAATATTTCAGGGGGCCACCCCATTGAGTAGAACCGCAACGAAGTAAGCAAGCTCCGAGACGGACTCAAGGTTTGCGACAATGGCTGTAAACGACTGGGAACCCGAAAGTGTGGCTGGGCTTGTCGATACCGCGAAAACATTACGCTTACCTAAACAGTACAGTGTGCTCCTCGCACAATCGTAAATAAAGCAGTAGCATGGCATAAGTACAGGATAGTAAATAAAACCTCAAACTAGTTTGTGGCCCCAAGAAATAAGACGGAATCAAGCTCTGGCTAAGGGGGGCCCATACTCCCCATATGTGGATAGCGCGATAAATCAAGGAACAGGTATCAAGTACTCGGGGTCCTACGGGACACAAGTGGGCGTTCGGAAACCAAATGTTTTCTATCACCCACCGATGCCTCTGCTTAATTCAATTTTAGTCGTTAAACAGGAATTAAAGTGAACGAAAGTAAAGCCATTATCATCTCCAACATCAACATGCGGCAATTCATCAACAACTGTGGCACTTGACAACACGCAACAGCACTAGAGCAAGCGACTACGACGCGCAAGTCCAACTATCTACCAAACATCAGGTAATAGGATGTGTCCAAGGCAATATAGGGCTGCACGGTATATCACAGGTACGGAAACTAAAGCATCGTAACACAGATAGCAATAGATCAATAGGAGGGAAATAAATTCTACAAAAGTAAGATAGGTAGAAAGGGGGGGAGATGCTCGCCTGAGAAACATTGTCGAAGGTTACATCCGAAGATCGGGGCGAGGCTCACATCAACTCAACGGCCTTATCCGCGAAGAAGCAAAACACTAGAATAAACACCGGATGCAATATTTAATATCGGCAGAAGATCGGGCATGATGTATGTATGATGTATGAGATGGCCAGGTGCGATGCATTTAGGTCATATTAAGCGGAACCGGGGTCCCGACAATTAATTAGGTGGTTCATGTTGTTTAGCTACCCCGCAATTTAAATGTTGTATTAACATGGCAAGATAGTTACCGGTTCACTACACAAGTTTAAATGAGGCCGATATGAGACTAGATTTGCCCGCATATGGGCCCCATATTTAATTATTAGGTGAATCGGCATAAGGCCCCCAAACCACATGAATGTATGCATGCAAGACAATTAATATGCGACAAGGTTATATATAGCATTTATAAAATAGGGCTCGGGAAAAGGTTCACACATTAGGGTCTCGACGAACTTGGGGTTCCGGGGTTCGGGGTCGGTCTCAGGGTTCGACGGGTTCGTCGGATCTTGGCCCGGGGGTTCGACGGGATCGGTCTCGACGGGATCGTTCTCGGCTAGCGGGGTAGGTCTTGGCGCATCCGGGGTCTTCGGTCAGGTTGTCGGTCATGGCGTTCGGGACGAAGCACTTGTCGCGTCGGGGTCTCGGTGTCGGGGTAGATCTTATCGGTATTGGCGTTCGGGTAGACGAACTTGGCGTGGCGTAGGGGCGCATCGGTCTCGCCCTGTACGGTGTCGTACTTGTTGTCGCATAGGTCTTGGCATTCGGGGTGAAGTTCTTGGCGTTCCTTGTCTTGTCGAAGGCCTTGTTGCTCTACGGCGAAGAACTTAGCGTCATCGGGGTCCGGGAAGGAATTCTTGTCGCCTTCGAGGGGTACTTGAAGTCCGTGATGGAGATCTTGACAGCTTCATGAAGGCGGCCTTGATGCTTCGGTTCGATGTCGACCTTCGGGTATCGGGGTCTCACGGCATGTTTCCCTCGGTCCAAGCGCCAAGGTTCTTGTGGTTCCGATGGTTTCACGTGGCGTCCTCCGGGTACCGAGTTGGCGTTCAGGGTTCGGAAGGTGCCACGGCGGCGGGGACGGTGGCGAGACCCGGCGGCGAGCGCGGCCGGCGGCGACTGCGGAGGAGGGCAGAGCCGGGGGAGGCGGCGCGGGGCCGGCGTGGGGACGCTGCGGCGGCGCGCGCCTGGCCGGAGGCGGCGGAGACGACGCGGGTCTCTGGAGGCGACGGAGGCCAGGGGTGCGAGGTCCTGGCGGTGCGGGGCTCCTGGCGACGGCGGAGGAAGGTTGGGGAGGCGACGGCGGCGGTGCGGCGCTCGCCGGCGGCCGGAGAGGAGGCGCGCGGCGGCGCGGGGACGCGGGCGCAGGCAACGGGCGGGGTGGCCGACGAGGTTGACCGCGAGCTGGAGGCGGGGCTTGGGTCCGGCGAGGAGGCGCTGAAGGAAGGGGCCCGGCGGGGACCTGCGGCGGGGCGGGGAGCTCGCAGGCGGAGCGGCCGCCGGCGACGAGGGCCGCGGGGCGCCAGGGAGGAGGTGCGGAGGCGGGGTGAGCGGTGCAGGGGCGAGGCGGCGAGCGGAGCCGGTGGCGGTGGACACGGGGGCGCGCGCGCGGGGGAAGGGCCAGGGGCGGTGCGGCGAGCTCGCTGGAGGCGGCGCGAGCGGCGAGGTCGGGGGAGGAGAGGGCCCAGGCGAGGGTGGAGGTCGCGCGCGCGGAGGTGCGTGCTGGCGGGGCGGAGGCCGCGGTCGTGCCCGGCGCGGCGGCGGGGACGAAGGGGAGGACGGCTCGCGACGGGACCGGCCAGAGGCGGCGGGGGATGGGCGGATGCGGGCGGAGCAGGGAGGAAAAGGAGGAGGAGCGGCGGCTGAGCGCCGGAGGAAGGGCGGGGGGTGCTGCAGGAGGCGGCGCCAGCGAGGGAGGCGGCGGCCGGAGCGGGGAGGGGCGAGCTCGGGCGGCAGGTGAGCGAGGAAGGGGCGTGCCGCGAGGGGGGTCCGGGGGAGGGCGGTTCTGGGGCGGGACGTGGTGGGTCCCAGGGCGTGGGGCCAGGTGGGGAGCTGGGGCGCGCGGGTCCAGGGGGGTGTGGCCGCGCGGCTGTGGCGTGTGTGGAGCGTGTGAGGAGGTTGAGAGGGTGGGGCAGGGTGTGTTGGTGCGCTGTGGGTTGAGTGGGGGAGAGAGAGGGTCTAGGTGGAGGGCTAGGAGTGGGTGGAGGGGGGAGAGAGGTGAGGTGGCAGTTGGTTATTGGAGGGAGTGATGTGGAGGCTGGGTTGGGGTAGCTTAGTTGGTAGGTTTAGGAATAAGGGGGTGGGACTGGTTGGACCGATTTAAAAATCCTGGGGGTGGTCGTTCGGGTCGATCTGGCCCGTTCGACTGCCCCCACTAAAAAATAATATAATTTTTATTTGTTTTAAACGGGCCGTTTGCAAACCGATAGCGGCCAAAACAAAATATTCCGGAGACCCGGTTTTGATGTTTGAATAAAGAGGGGGCGTTTTAGAAAACAACACGGGCTTTGCAAACATAGTTTTATGCAAACAATGCATGATGATGACGATGCAATGCACAAATTCAACGCGATTTTCTACTAGTGGTTTTGCGGGATGCCACAATTCGACACCACTCACAATGGATCTCGCCCTCGAGATCCGCCTCATGGTACCGGAAGGAAGGTCGGCGGTCTTGAACCTTCGCGCTTCGTGTAGACCCTCGCGACACCACTAACAAGAGGTTGTTGTCCGTGATCGTCGAGAGAACACTCCGGGAACAAAAGGTCGAAGGTAGAGGGCTCAACAAATAAAGCCACCTCTAACTTCGATGGAAGGAGGGAACCGATGCATTCTCATCCACTTCAATGTACAAAAGCGAATAGAAGGGGTAGTCGGCATGGGGCCAATCCATCACGCACCCAAACTATTACTCTGCACAATCAGTGGAAAAGCGTGCAACCATTCTCGGAATCAGACTGAAGATCTCGACAAGCGAGGTTCGGAACAAAGGAGTGATGCAGACTCTGCATCGGATCTGGCGTAGATGATGTCGTCGCGTCGGAAACACCGGAAGGCACAAACAAGGAACAAAGAATGGTCCACCAGACGAAGGATTCCTCAGGTAGCATGAAGACCAGACGTAGCAACACCGTTATCAAAGGAGGAAACGAAACCCTGAAGGTACGACGGAAACCCAACCACGAGAATTCCTGGACTCGAAGAAATAGAAGAGAGCGGATTCAAAACACGCAGAGGTGAGAGGAGAATAGCAGAGGGGTAAGGAGTAAAATCAGACCTAATCAAAACTATCCAACCGATTTTGCAAAAATTAGTTTTGACACTCTACTTCGGCCGTTAGCTAGGTTATCCTACAGGCTGGACTTGTGGGGTATCGCAACTGCTGAGCTCTGATACCACTCTGTAACACCCTCAGAATCGGACCTATGCAAGTTTGAGCAAAATTCGCCAAACCCGCATAGAAACGATTCAAAGGTGCCCACCAGGCACTTTCGTGCGGGTGGAAAACGAAGTAATAACATTACACAACAGTCCTCGATGGGACCCACAGAACAGATATATATAACAGCGACTCAGAGAGTCAAGAATACAGATATAATATACAAAGATTCAAATCACCTTGAAAACGATAGAGCGTCCAGCTACGGACAAGATGCAAATGGGGCTAAGAGCCCTGAAGGATAACCAATGGCGTCCATAACCCTGCCCAGGCCAAGCCGGAAGGGTAACCCTGCTAACGGCGTCGATCTCAAACCTGCTTAAACAAAAGGGGTGCCGACAAAGGGCAAAGGAGAAAGAGGAGCGTCAGTACTGAGGCCAGTACACGGCGAGGCTAGAATTCGGCGGTCCTCGCCTACATAGGTATGGTGGACTGAAGCGGCAGCGGCAGCGTGCACTAAACAACCTATAGAGACTCGATACAACTGGCGGCTATCAGAGAGGGGTAAGAAAGACCTATTCGGCTCCAACCTGATACTAGCATCAAACAAACCCCTCCTGGTGTTTCCCCCTCGATACCAACGAGGAAGTCAACCGAGGAACTCACACAGTTGGCAGTTTTATTTATTCAGTTATCGTTGCAGCAATTACTAGTCCGGTATAGATAATTGTCCAGATAAAAGAAGCAATGGGCCCTTTTAGTTATTCATTCCGTTGTAATTGCAGCAATTACTAATCAGATACAGATGGCATGATATAATCCCAAAACCCAACAGTTGTTGGTACTTTTATTCAGCCATTCCGTTGTAGTTGCCATACTTACTAGTTAGGTACAATGGTCGCAAGCGACAATCCAAAACAAGCAATTGTGGGCAGTATTATTTAGCCATTCCATTATAGTGAAGCTGATTGCTAGTCATTACAAAGTCAACTTTATAGCAATAAACTTTAGTTATGCTTGTCTATGGTCGAGATACTGTGCTCCAAGTTGTCCATAACCGCGGACACGGCTTTCAGAAAGTTTTAACCCGGCCGGGGTGCACAAATAGCAACACACACACGATCAACCTCGGAAAAACCAAATCAAAACCCAACGAGGTCTTCACGACAGAGCAATCACAAGATTCAGAAATATTTCAGGGGGCCACCCCATTGAGTAGAACCGCAACGAAGTAAGCAAGCTCCGAGACGGACTCAAGGTTTGCGACAATGGCTGTAAACGACTGGGAACCCGAAAGTGTGGCTGGGCTTGTCGATACCGCGAAAACATTACGCTTACCTAAACAGTACAGTGTGCTCCTCGCACAATCGTAAATAAAGCAGTAACATGGCATAAGTACAGGATAGTAAATAAAACCTCAAACTAGTTTGTGGCCCCAAGAAATAAGACGAAATCAAGCTCTGGCTAAGGGGGGCACATACTTCCCATATGTGGATAGCGCGATAAATCAAGGAACAGGTATCAAGTACTCGGGGTCCTACGGGACACAAGTGGGCGTTCGGAAACCAAATGTTTTCTATCACCCACCGATGCCTCTGCTTAATTCAATTTTAGTCGTTAAACAGGAATTAAAGTGAACGAAAGTAAAGCCATGATCATCTCCAACATCAACATGCGGCAATTCATCAACAACTGTGGCACTTGACAACACGCAACAGCACTAGAGCAAGCGACTACGACGCGCAAGTCCAACTATCTACCAAACATCAGGTAATAGGATGTGTCCAAGGCAATATAGGGCTGCACGGTATATCACAGGTACGGAAACTAAAGCATCGCAACACAGATAGCAATAGATCAACAGGAGGGAAATAAATTCTACAAAAGTAAGATAGGTAGAAAGGGGGGGGAGATGCTCGCCTGAGAAACATTGTCGAAGGTTACATCCGAAGATCGGGGCGAGGCTCACATCAACTCAACGGCCTTATCCGCGAAGAAGCAAAACACTAGAATAAACACCGGATGCAATATTTAATATCGGCAGAAGATCGGGCATGATGTATGTATGATGTATGACATGGCCAGGTGCGATGCATTTAGGTCATATTAAGCAGAACCGGGGTCCCGACAATTAATTAGGTGGTTCATGTTGTTTAGCTACCCCGCAATTTAAATGTTGTATTAACATGGCAAGATAGTTACCGGTTCACTACACAAGTTTAAATGAGGCCGATATGAGACTAGATTTGCCCGCATATGGGCCCCATATTTAATTATTAGGTGAATCGGCATAAGGCCCCCAAACCACATGAATGTATGCATGCAAGACAATTAATATGCGACAAGGTTATATATAGCATTTATAAAATAGGGCTCGGGAAAAGGTTCACACATTAGGGTCTCGACGAACTTGGGGTTCCGGGGTTCGGGGTCGGTCTCAGGGTTCGACGGGTTCGTCGGATCTTGGCCCGGGGGTTCGACGGGATCGGTCTCGACGGGATCGTTCTCGGCTAGCGGGGTAGGTCTTGGCGCATCCGGGGTCTTCGGTCAGGTTGTCGGTCATGGCGTTCGGGACGAAGCACTTGTCGCGTCGGGGTCTCGGTGTCGGGGTAGATCTTATCGGTATTGGCGTTCGGGTAGACGAACTTGGCGTGGCGTAGGGGCGCATCGGTCTCGCCCTGTACGGTGTCGTACTTGTTGTCGCGTAGGTCTTGGCATTTGGGGTGAAGTTCTTGGCGTTCCTTGTCTTGTCGAAGGCCTTGTTGCTCTACGGCGAAGAACTTAGCGTCATCGGGGTCCGGGAAGGAATTCTTGTCGCCTTCGAGGGGTACTTGAAGTCCGTGATGGAGATCTTGACAGCTTCATGAAGGCGGCCTTGATGCTTCGGTTCGATGTCGACCTTCGGGTATCGGGGTCTCACGGCATGTTTCCCTCGGTCCAAGCGCCAAGGTTCTTGCGGTTCCGATGGTTTCACGTGGCGTCCTCCGGGTACCGAGTTGGCGTTCAGGGTTCGGAAGGTGCCACGGCGGCGGGGACGGTGGCGAGACCCGGCGGCGAGCGCGGCCGGCGGCGACTGCGGAGGAGGGCAGAGCCGGGGGAGGCGGCGCGGGGCCGGCGTGGGGACGCTGCGGCGGCGCGCACCTGGCCGGAGGCGGCGGAGACGACGCGGGTCTCTGGAGGCGACGGAGGCCAGGGGTGCGAGGTCCTGGCGGTGCGGGGCTCCTGGCGACGGCGGAGGAAGGTTGGGGAGGCGACGGCGGCGGTGCGGCGCTCGCCGGCGGCCGGAGAGGAGGCGCGCGGCGGCGCGGGGACGCGGGCGCAGGCAACGGGCGGGGTGGCCGACGAGGTTGACCGCGAGCTGGAGGCGGGGCTTGGGTCCGGCGAGGAGGCGCTGAAGGAAGGGGCCCGGCGGGGACCTGCGGCGGGGCGGGGAGCTCGCAGGCGGAGCGGCCGCCGGCGACGAGGGCCGCGGGGCGCCAGGGAGGAGGTGCGGAGGCGGGGCGAGCGGTGCAGGGGCGAGGCGGCGAGCGGAGCCGGTGGCGGTGGACACGGGGGCGCGCGCGCGGGGGAAGGGCCAGGGGCGGTGCGGCGAGCTCGCTGGAGGCGGCGCGAGCGCGACCTGAGGGAGGCGGGGGCGAGCGGCGAGGTCGGGGGAGGAGAGGGCCCAGGCGAGGGTGGAGGTCGCGCGCGCGGAGGTGCGTGCTGGCGGGGCGGAGGCCGCGGTCGTGCCCGGCGCGGCGGCGGGGACGAAGGGGAGGACGGCTCGCGACGGGACCGGCCAGAGGCGGCGGGGGATGGGCGGATGCGGGCGGAGCAGGGAGGAAAAGGAGGAGGAGCGGCGGCTGAGCGCCGGAGGAAGGGCGGGGGGTGCTGCAGGAGGCGGCGCCGGCGAGGGAGGCGGCGGCCGAAGCGGGGAGGGGCGAGCTCGGGCGGCAGGTGAGCGAGGAAGGGGCATGCCGCGAGGGGGGTCCGGGGGAGGGCGGTTCTGGGGCGGGACGTGGTGGGTCCCAGGGCGTGGAGCCAGGTGGGGAGCTGGGGCGCGCGGGTCCAGGGTGGTGTGGCCGCGCGGCTGTGGCGTGTGTGGAGCGTGTGAGCAGGTTGAGAGGGTGGGGCAGGGTGTGTTGGTGCGGTGTGGGTTGAGTGGGGGAGAGAGAGGGTCTAGGTGGAGGGCTAGGAGTGGGTGGAGGGGAGAGAAAGGTGAGGTGGCAGTTGGTTATTGGAGGGAGTGATGTGGAGGCTGGGTTGGGGTAGCTTAGTTGGTAGGTTTAGGAATAAGGGGGTGGGACTGGTTGGACCGATTTAAAAATCCTGGGGGTGGTCGTTCGGGTCGATCTGGCCCGTTCGACTGCCCCCACTAAAAAATAATATAATTTTTATTTGTTTTAAACGGGCCGTTTGCAAACCGATAGCGGCCAAAACAAAATATTCCGGGGACCCGGTTTTGATGTTTGAATAAAGAGGGGGCGTTTTAGAAAACAACACGGGCTTTGCAAACATAGTTTTATGCAAACAATGCATGATGATGACGATGCAATGCACAAATTCAACGCGATTTTCTAGTAGTGGTTTTGCGGGATGCCACAAAACCATACAAGATAGCACACTGAACTATGGAGTACTGATTCTTCCGAGCGAGGTAAACATTCTTTACTTCATCGGGAGCATCAGCTGCAGGTGGGTCACCCAGCGATGCATCCAACACATAGGTCAAATTACCAGCTGTGAGGACAATCCTCAAATTGCGGAACCTATCCGCGAAGTTGCTTCCATTGTTTTTCAACTTTTCTTTCTCTAGGAACGCATTAAAATTGATGGTAGGGGCTGCCATTGATCTACAACATATTTGCAATAGTTTAGACTAAGTTTATGACAAATTGAGTTCAAATTAATTAATGTAATTAAACTAGGTGAACTCCCACTCAAAACAATATCCCTCACATTGTTTTAGTGATCACACGAACCAAATCCACTACATCAACACCGATCATCACGAGAGTTGATATAGTTTCAATGGCGAACAATCGTCATGTTCATCATATCTACTATATGATTCATGCTTTACCTTTCGGTGATCCGTGTTCCGAGACCATGTCTGTACATGCTAGGCTCGTCAAGATCAAACCTTAGTTTCCGCATGAGCAAATCTGGCTTGCTCACGTTGTATACACTTGCGGAATTTAACACACCCGATCATCACGTGGTGCTTCGAAACAACAAGCTTTAGCAACGGTGCTAACTAAGGGTGAACACTTTATGACTTGAAATTCATGTGCATGAGGGATCATCTTATAATGCTACCGTCGTCTACTAAGCAATACAAGATGCATAAAGGATTAACATCACATGCAATTCAATATATATGTGATATGATATGGCCTTTCTTCTTTGTGCTTCCGATCTCCATCTTCAAGCACGAGCATGATCTCCATCATCACCGGCATTGCATCAAGGTCAATGATGCCTCTCCATGGTTGTCGTCCACCGGCTTCAACTATTACAACTACTTTGAATAGACACGCGGGTCTTAACAGAAATTAAAAAAACAACCATATGGCTCCTGCCGGTTGCCGACTTACAATAAGGAACATTGCATACATCATATATAATCACAATCATGGCCATATCACATCACTGCACACCCCTGCAAAACAAAGTTAGACGCCTCTACTTTCTTTGCATATTTTACGTGGTTTGGGGCTTTCAATAAGTGTCGTTCTAACTTACGAACAAGAACCACAACATTGATACTAGTATTGTTAATCACCCGTTGTAAATTGGATCTTAACTATGCTAGGAGAAACAGGCACCCGCAAAGCCACTTATGCAATACAAGTTGCATGTCAAGCGTGGAGCAAGTCTCATGAACGATGTCATGTAAGGTTAGCCCGGGCCGCTTCATCCCAATATACCGCAAGATGCAAAGTACACAAGAAGCAATCGACAATAAAAGCATCAACGCCCACAATGACCATTGTGTTCTACTCGTGCAACAGATCTACATATAGACACGGCTCTGATACCACTGTAGGGGTTCGTAGCATGGAAAACAAAAATTTTCTATCGCATACAAACAAACAAGCCAAGATCTATCTACTAGATTGTAGCAACGAGTCGATGGAATAACTTACCCTCGAAGATTCCAAAGCGTTTAACGAGAGCGGATTCTCGTGGGTGATGTAGTCGTACTCTTCCCGATCTCAAGATCGTATAGACGATCCTTCCGGCGCTGTGTTCCGGCAGCGCTCCCGCAGTCGGTCACACGTTCGGTACTCGACGAAGACCTTCCTCTCCCTTGTTCCAGCAGGCAGCGGAGGTTGTAGCACTCTCCTCGCGATTCCGGCAGCAGAACGGCGTGGTACCGGAAGTAGAGGGGAAATCCCGCAGGGCTTCGCCTTAAGCCGGTGCGAGTATGGTGGAGTATGAGAGAGGCTATTAGTGGTCTAGTAATTAGACACACCAATTAGAAGGCTCTAAACCAATTAGAAGGCTCTAAACCGAAGGCTAAAGCAATTAGAAGCTCTAAACCGAAACGGCTCTAAACCGGAGGTAGAAGATAGGAACTTGTGTGTGCTAGGAGGGGAGCCCTGCCCCTCCTTATATAGATGGGAGGGGCCGGCGGCCAAGGGGAGGGGAGTCCCTCCCCAAGTCGGCTTGGTGGTGCGCCGGCCAAGGGAGGAACCCTCCCCCAATCCGGCCTCCACCAATCCTCCTTCTCCTCTTTCCGAAAACTGGCAGTTTGACTTTTCAAACTAGCCGTTTGACTTTTCAAACTAGGATTTGAATAAACCCTTTATTTCGGACAGCGATGACACTTAGTACATGATGCAATCATACCAACTTTGATATAACACATTCATGTACCCTACCCCCCCCGGAGTGCCGGACATTCCGGAACCTTCTAGAACATTCTCGATGAAAACACCGGAATCATTCCGCAACTCCAAAACGGGACTTTCCTTATATGAATCTTATTCTCCGGACCATTCCGGATCACCTCGTGATATCCCGGATCCCATCCGAGACTCCGAACAACATTCGGTCTCTTTCTCATAATACCATAACTACTCAAACAACGTCGAATCCTTAAGTGTGTCTCCCTACGGTTCGTGAATTATGCGGACATGATCGAGACACTTCTCCGAACAATAACCAATAGAGGAATCTGGAAATTCATATGGCTCCCACATATTTCTACGATTACTTTGCGATCGAATGAACCACTTACATATGATACCAATTTCCCTTTGTCTCACGATATGTTACTTATCCGAGGTTATGATCGTCGGTATCTCTGCATACCTAGTTCAACCTCGTTACTGATAAGTACTCTTTTCTCGTTCCCGTGATATGTGATCCCTTGTGAGCCAGTCACATGCTTGCAAGCTAATTGGATGACATTCCACCGAGAGGGCCCAGAGTATATCTATCCGTCATATGGATGGACAAATCCCACTCTTGATCCATGTGTCTCAACCAATACTTTCCGAACACTCAATGCCACCTTTATAACCACCCAGTTACGGTGTGGTGTTTGATGTCATCAAAGCATCCATCCGGTAAAGGTGATATGCATGATCTCATGGTCGAAGGAATTAGGTTACTATGTATCAGAAAGCATATAGCAATTGAACTATTGAAATGACTTGATCTTTATGCTACACTTATCTATAGGAGTATGTCCACCATATCATTCTCCTAACGATATGATCTTGTTGTTGATAACATCTCAATGTTCATGATAGGGAAACCACAATCATTTATCAACCAACAAGCTAGTGAAGTATAGAGGCTATACTAGGGACTTCAAATTAAGTTTACAAATCACACAAGTATTAATGTTTCCTTGTTAATACTATTATAGCATGAATGTAAACATTTATCATAAACACAAAGATATAATAATAACTACATTTATTATTGCCTCTAGGGCATATCTCCAACAACCTCAGCATAGGCGAAAACACCAATGATATTGCTATCACTACAGCCATTGTTGCTACCGCCGCTGCTTCTCAGGCTACACTATAAGTGACTAAACTTTCCTTTTCAGATTTTGCTTGAATTTCTAGATTTAGCATTTGAAGTAGGTGTGATTGGCTTATCCTGTTTAGATGCAATCTGTTTATCTACTCTGTTAGTATGCATAATATGTTTAATTGCTATTCTATATAATCATGATATATCAATCTATTATTCCGATTAAATCATATGAATTATTGCTTATATTTTCAATAGAAGATAGACAATAAGCAAGATGATTAAGTAGTTTATTCAAATGAGAGAGAGAGAGAGTATGTTGTAACTAGATGGAGAAAATTTTTAGGCAATTAGATATTTTGGAAGAAGAGCGCCGTTCATGGATTGTTGTTGCAAAAAAGATCGGTTTACTTTGTCATAAGTCTTTTCAAAGTCAATTTTAAATAAAATTTCATCCATTTTCTTCCTATGAAGTTCATGGATTGTTTCATGTAAAATGACTACTCCCTCCAAAATATGTCTACCTGACATTAAAGTCGTTTGCGTTGGTTGCACAAACTTTTCTGCGATGTTTGTCATCCTATTCGTCCCAACTTTAGTAAACACCTTAAAGCTAACATTAAGGAGACAAATGGGACGGTACTGTTGTATTTGAATTGCATTTTATTTTTTAGGTAACAAAACAATCGTTCCAAAGTTTAGATGAAATAAAGGTAGCTCTCCTCTCTAGAAGCTAGCGAACATAGTCATTAAACCACCTTTAATAACTTCCCAATTTTTTTTGATAGAACTCTGCAGGAAACCCGTCTGGTCTTGATGCTTTGTTCTTTTCCATTTGCATTACCGCTTCAAAAACTTCATTTTCGGTAAAGTTCGCAATTAGGATCACATTTTCCTCCTCTGATATTTGGCTTATGTCATGTGTGACTCTCTCATTTATCACACAATAAGTATTAGTTGGAGGACCAAATTAACTTTTATAATATTCAGAGATGTAAGTTTATAAATTCTCTTACCCTATGATGGTTCCTTCATCATGTTCCAATTGGAAAATTCTTTCCCCTATGTTTTCCATTTGCAATCAAGTGAAATATTTAGTATTATCTCTGACCGTGTAAAACGATAAGGAACCCGAGCATTGGCAAACCCTAGAAAAGCACACAAAATAATAGGTTAGTGCCAAATAAAAAACTACACAACAAATAAGCATCAAAGCTAGCTGAGAAACAAAGATGAATTCGAATAAACAATGCAAGAATAAAAAACGTCAAACAAAAGGGAGAGAAACCCTTAGCATGTCAAGAAGCAAAGGAGATGTACCGTCCAGTTCAGTGTGAACCCTCTGAAGCCATGCGAAGCAACATGTCAATGCTAAAAGCAAACCTGGCAGAGAAATGAGCAACACAGATGAAAGATAAAGACATAGACGGAGAAAACATATGCCACCAAGAAGGCCGTTAAATTGAGAAAACGAGAAGAATGAAAGAACGATGTACATAAGGCAAAACAAAAGCAAACACTGAAGATCTGTCCGATAGGTGAAGCTGCTCCGCAACAATGGCTGGGCATCGTAGATGATGCTACCTACAAACCACAGAAAATATTTGAGCAACAAAGAGAGATGATGTGTCAAGCAGAGAGGGGGAAAGGGGGAGACAGAGCGAGATGAGAGAAGAGGAACAATGCGCCATCTCAGAGCCAAAAGATCGTGTGAAGCGATGGCAAAAAGGATAGAGCAATGGGTAGAAAGCGATGACAAAAGGGATAGAACAACGGGTAGAAGCCATGCTACACGCACCATGTCCCACGACACTAGCACGTAGTAAGCAGTGCATGCATGCACAAACCGGGATGGTGAAGAGACGGTTTTGTGCGGCCCCAACCCTAGGACACGATTGAGTAGTGAAAGATCGCGTATGGAAGGAGGCAGTAGGAGTTGGGTCACATGTCTGTAGGGCGAGTGATGTGAGCAGATGGAGAGGCTCCCGAGTACGTCGGTGGCAAAGGAGAGACGGACCTCATGTGACACCAGACCCCATAACACGACTAGCCGTTGAGGGGCATGCTCGTACGCCCTCTGAGCATGACACCTGTCCAGGGCCCTTACATCAGTCGGTTATGAAGTTTAGGGACTATGTGAATAGCTTGACTGCACATATAATCTATTTTCATTAATTTTTTGAGTACCACTACAACTTAGTACAAGCATATCACTACAACGTAGTATGCAACATGTATATTTCATTTTTTCAGAAATAAATGCATTTAAAGAATTTGGTACAGAACAAAAACTTGCACAGCAAGAAGATCATTACACCGAGGTTTGGGAACCAATTTGGTTATTGGGTTTCTTGAAACAAATCTAGTACGCAGCCAATCAGGACGACTCCTTACCAAATTCCTTGGCAGCAAATCAAACCAAACTTTATAAATAAGTACGGACCAGAGTTCTCCTTTGCAAGCTTAGCATCCGCCGCTTCAAAGCCCCAAACCCATCGCAAAACCCACCGAGAGCTTCCAAACCGGCAATTCCTCCGATCCTTATGGCAGACTCGCCGCCGCCGTCGTCGCGGCGGTTCCCTAACTCAGGCGATTGGAACGAGGCTGCTAAACTAGCCGCCGCTGCTATGGCAGCATCGGCTCGCGTATGTAGGTCCCTCGCCGCCCGCCTCCCTCCGCTCCCGGACTCCCGTCTTCTCGCCGCGCGCCTCCCTCCGCTGACGGACTCCCGTCTCCTCGCCGCTGTCTCCGATCTCCACCGCCGCCTCTTCGCAGGCCGCCGACGCCGACGCCGACGCCCTGGTCTTCCACTCCCCATCCATGATGACGCCGCACAAGGCGCCAGGTGAGAAACCGCTGTTTCAAATTCGTCTACTGCCTGTGCTTCTTCCGCTATGCAAGCATTGCCTTTGGTAGAATACTAGTACTAGCTAGTGCCGTGCTTGTGCTCTAGTGGAGAGTTGACTCGACATAGTAGATTTGTGTGAAGCTTGGGTCACAATGTTAGGGTTATTGCGAGGGACGTGTACCACATCTTGAAGCTAATGCCTCATAGAGCTAGCTAGTTTCTCATGGTTACATAGAATAAAATTCCAACTACCAATTCCATACAATTCAACTTGCTCATTTTGACAGAGAGAACTACACCACAATACTTAATCGAGTTTATAACTCTGGTACACCTACAGTAGACAGTAGAGAAGGAACCTCATTATAGGTAGAACAAGCAAGTAGTTCTTTATTAGTCTGGAACTAGTGTAAATTATCCGGTAATATTTTCGACTATATGTTATTTGTAGGACGGTGAGAACCAAACTCTAGTTTGGTCACCAGGGGTTGACTCAAGTGTGACGCACTCAGACCAAATGGGGTCTTTATGTGTTATCTGTAGCAGTAATTCGCTCGAGAGGTCTCATTCTTCCTAACAATATATAGCCATGGGAGGGATCGTTTCCTTCCTAGATAACGTTTTTATTCGTAGAACGGTGAGATGGCCAAAGCTTTGATCATCTTAGGGCAGCCACAACCTTGTGCCAAATTTAGGTTCAAAATTGAATTTTTGTCTTTTGAAACTAGTTAAATGCAATGCGAGGTTAGTTTCGAATTGAGAAGAAGAGGGAACTGTATCCCCTCTAACTCCGATCCCATATTCTAGCAAGCAATAGATTAATGTATTTTGTTCAACTACCAACAGTAAAGTGGTAGTGAGCTTTTGCTATTGTTCCAAAATAAATAAATCGCATTGACACGTGATGAGAGGAGAGAGGGTGCACTCATTTTCTATGGGATTTTATTCCTTAGTAGAACCCAGAGTACAAATATTCAAAATATGCTCCATTGTAGAGTCCTTGCCATATTCATGACAATGAACTTCAGTGGTGGCGGGCGGAGGGAGGTCTTTTACCTCTCTACTCCATTCCTCTATCTTTTCGTATAGGAAGGTCGCCGCTATCTATTTTATTCATTTTTCTTCATGGTTCTCCCACTCGGCATCATTTACTATTCCCTGGTTATCACATTGCACGTTTAGTAGTAGGAAGGTGGCCACTATCTATTTTGTTCATTTTTCTTATGCGAAAAGAGAGAGGAATGGAGTAGAGAGGCAAGTGGTTCTCCCACTCGACATCATTTACTATTCCCTGGTTATCACATTGCATGTTTAGTAGTAGGAAGATGACCACTATCTATTTTGTTCATTTTTCTTATGCGAAAAAAGAGAGGAATGGAGTAGAGAGGTAACAGTAGAAAATACTTGGAGGAACCTACGTACTAAAAAAATTTAGATATATTTGCTTCATAAAATTAAAATATCTTATATTTTAAAATGAAAGAAGTACATAACAGAAATACGAGTAGAGGGACTCGAATTTATACTGACGATGGCGTACTTATACACCCTTACTATTAGGTTATGCCTTAGTCCACATAATAATCAACGAATGTTGAGAAGGGTTTTCTACTATTTTTCTGGGGAAAGTAGGGCCACAGTTGGTGTTTGCTCTTTCCATGTCCAAAGTCCGAATCCACCCCAAACCCCAAAACCCAACGAAAGCTTCAAACCTTCTTTAGAAAAAGCTTTCAAACCGGACATTGCCCCGACCCCTATGGCGACCTCGCCGCCGCGGAGCCCTAACTCAGGCGACCGGCCTGAGGCCGCTAACCTCGCTCTCGCCGCCGGGGCAGCGCCAGCACGCGGATGGAGCTCCCTGGTTGCCCGCCTCCCTCCGCTCTCGAACTCTATTCTCCTCGCCGCCGTCTCCGGTTTCCTCGGCCGCCTCTACGCGGGTCGTAGACGCCGCCGCCACCGCCGACGCCCTGCTCTCCCACTCCCCATCTACGGTGACGCCGGGAGCTCCGCCCGGTGAGAATCCCCTTGTCGAATCGGTTTGGCGCCGATGATCCCCATGTTGGGCAGGATTTTGCCGGAATGGTTGCTCCGCTTTATGATGTCGTTGACTGCGGTCTGAACACAGTAGATTTGTGCGGATTTAGTGTTACATGCTGTGATTGCGAGATGATCTGCGAAAAACTTGTAGAGGTGCAAATCGGTCACTGGACGCAAATATAGGCAACCCACCGCTATTACTGGGCTAGCGCATCATAGATCTGGCTATCTGGCTGGTTCTCCGTGTTTATGCAGAATTACTTGGAATATTTTTTGAGTGAATGTTATTTGCAGGATTGCTAATGAGATGCCCAAAGCTTTTGCCATCTTAGAAGATATCGTGCAACACACTTTGTCTAATTTGCACAGTATTGAGAAAAGCTTACTCTATTGGAAGCCCAAAGCTGAGGTATTAAGTTTTTTTGTAACGTTGAAGTCTTCTCTATCCTGTTGATATGTAGAGAAGTGCATCTTATTGTTTGCGCTGCTTACCTGTTTATGCTTCTGGATTTTTGTAGGGATCAAATTCACACAAAATGTACTTTATGATCTTTGAAAGAGGTCCAAGAGCCTTTGTTGAAACAACACGCGAAACTCTGACTAGACTCAGGAGCAATGGAAGTCCATCCAAGTACCTTTTAAACTCTGCATCTGATATGGTCTCAACAAAAATTGCTGTCCTGACGAGTATGCAAAATCGCTTGGCTGCATTTCTGGCTGAGGTTTGTTAGTCTAATATCTTTATCGTGATAAAGTAACTACGGTGCTATGGTTACAATATTATGCTCGTGTGAAGTAGAATAAAAATTCGGATAGTATTTTCAATTTTTCATACTCAATCATCTATCTGCTCTCTTAAGAAAAACCTGTTGTGCCACTGTTGTCAACTTTTAAACCAATGGTTCTTTCTCTCTTTGATGATATTTGCTTTGTGCTACACAACTTATCATATACATGACCTTAAACTCTGATTGCCTCCTTTACAGGTTTATTCTGAAATTGATAATTGCAGAAGAGGATTAACTGAAAGTTCAGATAAATCGCTACATACACTATTTGCTCTTTTGAACACAATCTTCTCCAAATTGGAGGTATCACTTAGAAATGCTAGTGAGGTATGCAACGCGTTCTCTCCCTATATTTAGACTTGCATCATGTTTTTCTTCTTAGATGTAGTTTAATCAGTTAAACACATGTTTTCAGGGGCAAAATGGAAACTCCTCTCAACTTATCTTTGAAAAATTGCCAGAAGTTGATGTTGAGAGTCCACAATGGACTGAGGCCTTATCAAGAGATGCTATTACTTTGGTCTATCAAAACCTCCAGAAGTTAGATAATTTTGTTTCCTCTCATGTAAGCAACTCTCATATCAACAATGGCACATGTGATATCATCGGCTTCTCAACTTTCCAGCACAATGATCGTAGACCATTACAGGATGAACACCCTCGAGGGGATAACTTGGAGGCGTCTCCTTAGATGCGAATGAACTTGTTTTGTTTCTGTCTTAATGAAATCAGGATACAAGACCATTCAAAAAAAAAAATCAGGATACAAGCACCTTTCGTTATGGATGCCATCTCTAGTAGATGGCAATCATCGTTAGTCAATTAGATAACTAGGAAATAGATAAATAGACTAGGAAGCTGAATTCTCGCTACCCTTACTCATAATTTCATAACACCCAGGTTCTATATTACTGTTAACCGTGTGTTCAAGGGGTATTAAGGTTAATACTTTGTAGTATCTGTTGGGCCTTCCTGTACTAATTTCTTATATCTGTATGCCAGTTAAGAAATATTGTTTCATGAACACATTCTGTCTTACTACAAATTAGTGGTAGGAATACGAGTCTACCAGTATAGCACCAATAACAGAATGAAAAATGTGACATGTGGGACATCACGAATAATCATCTGTCTTACTACATCACGCATAATTTGTCTGAAAGCATGTTTTCTGTGATGATAGCTTTCAAGCCATAAAAAACCAAGAAATATGACCATATACTGGTTACCTTACACTTGCGGAGCAATTGGCCTCTCTGCATGTTCCCTATGGCTTTTACGCCATAGTAGCTTGATGGGAAGTTCTGACCTAGACAACTGGATTCAAGATGCTAAGGAGTCAGTGGTTGGATTCTGGGATGAGCATGTTGAGAAACCAGTAAGATACTTTTTGTATATATGTTCTATCAAAATCAAGTTGTTGGCTTTTCCTGTTGGCTGTACATTTACTTGGTTTGTGCTCTACTTATGCCAGATATTTGTCTGTCAAAAAGGCAACACATAACTGAAAAGAGAAGCACGCTGATTCATATGGTTTTAAGTTTTAACATATTGTATCAAAGTGAATTCATGTGCGCATTTGCAGATGTTAACATGAACATACTTTAACAGATGATGATATAGTAGCTAAATGCCCTGCAATGGATCAACAAGAGATATATGTCTATTAATCATTCAATTTATTTTATGTCACGAACAAAAGTGTAAAAAATAATCTTGGCTTGTCATGTCTGTGTAGTGCTAGAAGCCATAGTATGTAAGGTTTAGGCAAGGTTAGTATGTGTCTGTGTACAGTTAATTCTTGTGATTAGTTTGGTTAATCAAACGTGAAGAGTCCATGGTCAAGTAACTGGCTTGAATGTTTTTTGCTCCCTTGCCTTAGCGGACAATCGGGGCGATAGTTGGAGGTGGATCTTGGCCTAAAAGATTTGATTTGTGCTTGTGGATGTGTAGATTTTTCGGGAAAACGCAAAGCTTTGCGTTTCTTTTCATTGCATAGAAGAGTTTGGTTACAAGCCTCCTAGGAGGTTAGTTACAAGGTGATGATGAAAGCTAATTAATGAACCATCACCAATCCAACTTTAATAGTAGAGATAAGCCATGAAACTTATATGCACATTCTAATCGCCTAAATACTGCTTGTTCGATTTTATGTGGAACCATTGAATTCTAGAAAGCATTTGTGCAAGCAGTCCTATACATACAGTTCTCTTAATTTGGAAATCAGTTCTGTTATTGCACTTACATTATGACTACCTTTTTTGTTTGGCTATCATTAGGTCATTTCTATTAGAGACGAGCTATTCGAGACATTCAAGCGGACAGATAAACGTGTAATGGAAAAGGAAGAGGTCCAACTAACCGAAGAATCATTGCACAGGTTATTCACCAGTCCTACATTTCTCTGATATGTCAAGTCATTATGCTCGCGGTTCTTTCGTGAATCTAATGTGCCCATTTTTTCTTGAATATGACCACAATACTATTGCTAAATTAATACCCATATGGCATAGCTAACTTTCACCCGTTTACCCAAATAAATTCGAATCAATTGAACAATGTGTACTCATTTTAAGATGTCAGTATATATGGTTTCACCAATGTAACAGGCATACTTGTCACTTGGATTTGGGTCACCTCCCGTACTGTAAAGCATTTTCCATTTAAATGCAGAAATATTTGGTGAGCCAGTAGAAGTAGTACATGATTGCCATGAAGACCTTAGTTCACGACGCAGTAATCAATACTAAAATACCATATGGAAGAGGGCTATGATGGCATGGCTTGAGATGAGTACTAGGATGAGGGAAAATTTACTATAGATGAGAGAGATGACTTCTGATTAGGAAGTACTGGTAATCACAGTATTATGAGAGAGGATTTCTGATTAAGGGGTACTCCCTCTGTTTCAAATAATAAAATGTTTTAGACTTTTTCTGAAACACATGTATCTAGACATCTTTTAGTGTGTAGGTTCACTCATTTTGGTCCGAACCTACACACTAAAAGGCGTCTATACACGTGTTTCAGAAAAAGGCTAAAACATTTTATATTTTGGAACGGAGGGAGTAGTAATCATAAACCAATTTCTTCTTGTTCTTACGAGTAATAAAGCGCAGTTTTTTATATGGTTGAATAACTTGTCCTTACTTTGGTGCTGTCCCTAACAATCCAATCTAACTCAAACTCTTAAGCATTACTTGTAGAGCTAAGTAACTCTCTGTGTGTGTTGGGGAGAGCAATGTGTTTGTGAGCTCCACGTGAACAGTAGCTCGTCTGCTACATATTACTTCCACGTCACACATCTGATAATGCCTGCTCTATGCCAAAGCATAGTTTTAGAAACTGCAGCAGTGACCGACCTGGTCATTATGCTAGTTTACTGGTTAGGCGGTTGAACTACTGGTCCACCAGTTCACTCGTTATTTCAACACTAAAAGATTAGTCATTTCTTGTAGTATGCTGGAGAAATACAGGGTGCTATTGTGCTATAGGAGATTATAAGGTGCATGTTGTAACCTAGAGGTCCCAGGTTTGAGTTGTACTTCATGCTGCTTGTTTCTCGTGCTGTGATTTAGGTGCAGGCAGCTGAACTGCCCACCATTTTAATGTGAAACCGTATGTTTCATTGTGGTTTCACCGATTCAAGGCAGACATGCGGTTCACAACAATCTTTGCTCTGGACAATACCTGACTAGACACCAGTGGCTACCTTTAACAATTATATTAAGCATTTTTTAGAGAGATTAACATATACTAAGGCTCACTTAATTAGAGGAGTGGATGTACAACCCAGCCACCCGGGTTCAAGTCCTAATGGACGTGAATTTTGGTTCTTATTCTTTCAAAACAAAATTGCTGTGGCTAGATACTGTTGAGGTAATGGTCGACACATAAATGAAGCCACCACATGTATCGAACAATCAGTGTCATGAGATATGTACTTATTTAATTGCAAAAACTTCAAATCAAACAGGTGGGCATCGTGCCAGGTGCAACCTACTCGTATTTAAGTTATACCATGATGAAGTGCTTATGTTTAAGTTTATAAGGAATCTGAGCATTTTGTTTTCTATCCATAAATTTTTTTTTTTTGTTTTCTATCCATAAATTATTAGGCTCATGTATTCCTACATTTTTTTCAAACTAAACCAAAGTTACAACTTATAAATCTACAGGCTGTATGAAACTGTGCATTGAAACATAGGTTTTGTTGGCTTAACCTGTTTACATCACTTTGTAGGATTGAACTGTTGTCATGAATCCGCATCCATTAGTAATATATAAACAAAAGCCTTCTAATCCCAACACCTAAATGTTGTCCTTCCTGTACTTTTCTATTGTTATTATTGGTAGTATTTGTTTTGCTTCTTAGTGGCATAAACTGTCAGAGTGCAAGTCTATTTGTCGAATATGTAAAACTTCAGTGTTTGCATTTATGTTCTGAAATACATGGAGTACTGTAAATCTCATTTTCAATTATTTAACCATCCTGGTTACTTGTTTTAATTTATAGGATGTTGATTTCCTTTGTTGAGGAAACTTCAAAACAAAGGACGGCAAAAGATGCATCACCCCAAGAGTTGATGGAGATTGTAATGAAACAGTAAGACTGTTTGAACTTTTAACTATGTATACCTCGTGGTATGGTTATTGACAAAAGGCTCATAGCAAAATTTACTTGTGGTGATGTGGACGCAAAGGCTAGACTGCTAGATATATATTGTTTAAAAAAGCATTGATGTGTGTAGAAAGATTAGTAATGAGTGAACGGTTCTTTTAAATAACCTTTAACTAACTATGCACGCAATGTGCATAGCAAAACAAAATTCAAACTATGCACACAAAGGCTGGACTGTTAGATATATTGTTTAAGAGAACCATGATGTGCATGTTGATTTAGTAATTTAACCACATACAGTTATTAATACTTATTTTGCATTTAAAGTTATTATTTATCATTGAGAATTCCAATTGAACTGATTAAATTATTGTTAGCAACAAGCTCCAGGAAAGAAAGGAATCAGTTTGTAGCATGACTCTAAGGAGCTATTGATACAAACATAACTTATCGTGCCAAAATTTATTCTTAATCACTTTTCATCTACCTCAGTTTATTAGCACAGCATATATGTTCAACTGTATCTGGAGAGTCTCATACTTTACAGATGCTTTAAGTCGATAATTACTTTATATATGCTGCATATATATCTAGCCTTTGCGTGCATTTACTTGTTTTGGATCATCACTTAATGGGTAAATGCTTGATGGTGTTTATTTCATTCAAAGCTGACTTGACAGTTTACATTGTATTAACCATCTGAGTAATGAGTGAAAGGGACCACATAGATCCTGTTTACTTGTGCATTGAGCTATATGTACATTAATGCAGATACGAGAAGGAATCGATGAATCCAATAAAAAATATGTGGAGTGGAGAACTAGCACGTGCCATGCTTATTCAGGTTATTTATTTCTTGTGCATTCAGTTCAAATTAACGACCATTTTTCTCACCTTCAGTTTTGGGAATTTCAGGTTCAGAAGCTAAAACTGGATCTTCAGGAGTAAGTTCTTAAAATGTTGGTTTCATGAGTATATATTTTTGTATATATATATATTTACTGCCAGAGATAATTGAATTGCAGGGCAATGCTGGAACTGGATCAGATTCTTAAGGCAAATGAGATAAATTTTGCTATTCTTGCAGCTCTGCCTGCATTTGGTCTTTCCCTTCTGCTGCTCCTTGTAGTGCGCGCATGGGCAATGCATGTATGTATATAAACTTACACCATTATGTTCTTGATTGCAATACATTTGAGGCATATGGCACATGTCGTTGTTGGTCTCTGAGACAGCGAGACCTTGATATCTGCATCTATGCGATTTGCACCATAGACATGTCCTATTTGCTATTTGTACTGTGAACAGGTGTGTGTGGGAATTTAAGAGGCTCGCAGTTTAAATATACTAACTATTATTAATTTGATTATGTTATAGGACCAAGGTGCAGAGGGAAGAGGAAGGATTGCACAGCAGCAGCGGTGGAAGCTACTCATAGCTGCAGAGAGAAGACTTAAGGAGTTTGAGAAATGCATGATCAATGAAATGGTAATTTGATCTAGATGCTTAGTCTATTCTACATATTTATTTTGACGCGTACTCATGTTCAATGCCAAGTTTTAGGTCACATTTGGCTTCCTGTTGATGTTTAACTAGTTTGTTAATTATGAGTACCGAGCTTGTCGGTGGTATTTGATCTGCACAATCCTCTCGAGAGGGCCACCAGAACTGCCCTGTGATGCCCTTATTTTCCTGCTTTACAGGAGGATGAGGCGCGCTGTACATTCGGATTGATTCTGTACACCCTTGATAGACTATACAAGGCTGTCGAGTTGCATGCAAAGAAAACAGACGAGTGGTCAGGGTGAGTCTCAGCTTTAAAATTTCTTTCAGACTTTTTTCTTGGATTATTGTGGATGGCCAGTGGACCAATTCGTTTCCTGTTGCAGCTTGAGAGACGACATGTTTAATCTGGCAAAGCCTAATGTTGGAGTGGCAGACAAGCTGGCTGTTCTTCAAGGGCTGAAGTGGAATTACACCTGCTTACGTCGTCCATCTCTGTCATGAGCATACACGCGATTCATTTTTGTGACCGTATTTTGCACCAGAGGTTACTTCTATCGCAAAATGTATATTGAAAGTTCGCCTTTATTGGCTGGTAAACGTATTTCTTTTAACACCCACTTACCCTGAAGAGATGAGCGGATACCTGGACTTGTGATGTACACCTTCATATCTTGGTTGTGTTGCACTGTAGTTGTTGATTATTGCCAGTGACTAAAGTAAAGGGAGTATATTCGATAAGATTATTCAGAAGCAAGGTATATTGGAGATACAAGGTCTGCTTGGTTGGACCCCGTGGGCTGAAGCCAGCGAGGCCCTGCAAGTACATCACGTCTCACATGTGCTTTTTTTTTAGATAAACTGCCGCATTTATCTTAAAACCGAAGGCAAGTCCAACTCTAAAACACTTACAGGGAAGTCTGGTGGAACAGATAGCTACACTTTGCAAGTTTTATTATCACAGCCTTCTTGCGCCATCTGGTGAGCAGCCTTGTTTGCTGTTCTCCTTACCGCTTGCAACGTATATGCTTTGAAGCCACCAAGGAGAGTCTTCAGTTCCGCCAGTAGTGGCCCCTGAGAAGAACGATCCACCTCCCTCCCCAGAAGCTTTGCCCCGACCGTGGTACCGTCTCTCTCGAGCATTATACGTCTCACATGTGCTGATATGGCGAATGGCTTACAAATGCCTCTCCTCGTGTTCAATAGGAGTATAGGACTAAGTGAAGAGTACATCACGTCTTACATGTGCTGATGTGCACTTTGATTGTAGTATTAAATAGATGTCGCATGTTTATCAAAATTTGGATTTGGATGAATTTGTATACTAAATAGATCCAAATTTTGTAGATCTGTGACATCTATTTTGAGATGGACGTAGTACAATTATACGGCAGGATCAGATTGTTCACTGGTGATCATATAGGGTTTCTCATCACCGTGGTGACACGGTGTTGGAGTCGTTCATCGACTTGGCTCACAGCGTCATGGTGACACCAAGAGGGGCAGCCGCCTCACGTTTATGCCGAATCCCCAGTTATTAGAGGTTTATGATTCGTGTGATGATCTTAGCAGGCCATTATTTTTCAGTGACGGTCTTTACTCCCTAGTTATTCAATGTTTTAGTACAAAAAATTGGGGTTTACATATAATTCAATGTCGAGCAACTATGACGCAAGTTCTAAAGTTTGGTTTATGTTGTGTGTGCAACTAGGCTAAGTCATGTTAAATAACATGGTTAAGTAAATGATGCCTTGCGATTTGCGAATTAGATTATATTGATGAACCAGAAGATATTAAGGGCAAGAAACTAGTGGAGCCAATGGAGGATTCCGAAGTGTTTACTTTAAACAGGGTGGACATCACCCTACCAACAAATGACAAATGACAGAAGAAGGATTTCTTCCAAGTGGGTTGAGTGTTGCCCTTGGTCAATGTGGGCTCTAGAGTAGGGATGAAATTTTTTTTTGAGGCAATCACCTGGGGGGGAGAGGATCCCCACCTGAATTTTTTACTTCAAAACAAGATTTTACATATTACAGAGAGATAGGTGGTCGCGCCAAGCAGCGGTAGCCACCTTTAAGTCGGTTCGTCTAAAACGGTGTGTCCAAATAGTAAGGTCGGATATTATGTTTCTAATAGTTTCATTACAAGACTGATCGTGTTGCCTGAATGCTTTGGCATTGCGTGCATCCCAAATCTTCCATAGAATGATCATGAGCATAGAGGGCCATGCGGGTTCCGGTAGATGTGGGGGTAGTGTAGTCGTACAGAGCTGCGGGAAGGGGGAGTGCATGGGGGTGATACCGATCTTGCTCCATACGGCGATGGCGGTTGGGCAGAGGAAGAATAGATGATCCCTATCCTCGGTGAGCAGGCCACATCATGGGCAGGTGTCGCTGTCGATGATGTTCTTGTGCTTCAAGTTGGCCCTAGTGTTAAGCCGGTCGAGGTGGAGTAACCAGACGAAAATCTTCACCTTGTTGGGCACCGGTGCGCCCCATATGAGCGCCGCCTCAGGGTCTGGCTGTGGGTCTGTAGCAGCTGGTATGCTCCCCTGGACGAGAAGCTGGCCCCTCCCAGGAGAAGGCGGGAGTCTGGCGCCTCGGATAGTGTAACACCCTGCAACAAGGAAGACAAAGAGGCGAGCTCGGTGGCAGCAGCGGCAGTTAGTCGATTACGCAGGCCGTCCTGAAATCCATTATGCAAAACATCAGACACAAACACGTTCGGCTGGGTGTGGTGGGAGTATAGGGCAGGATAGGCTATATGTAGAGGTTCAGAGAGGAGCCATCTGTCCTGCCAGAAAAGAACGGACGAGCCTTTGTGGACAACACATTGTGTAATCTGGGATAGTAGGGGAGGTGGCTAGCAATAATTTTTCCTAAGTAAGTTTTGTTTTGTTGGTGGAGAGGGTGGAAGGGGGAGTGGTGGATGAGCCAGTCTCTCCATGGGAGAAGATCAGCGTGAAGGAACTTGTAGCAAAATTTCAGCAAAAGGCAAATATTCCGTGAGTTAATATTTTTAACACTAAGACCTCCAATATTCTTAGGGGAGCAAACTTTGTCCCAGGCGACAAGACACTAAGCACCTGAACATGAGTCGTCAGCAGTCCATAAGTGTGGGGTTCGCAGCATAGAAAACAAAAATTTTCCTACGATGGGAACTATGTACCAAGATCTATCTACTAGATACAAACAATAGGCGGATGTATATTCGTAGAGAACATACCCTTGAAGACCGATAAAGCTTAACGAGTTCAACTCGTGGTTGATGTAGACGATCTCTTGCCGATCTCAAGATCGAGAGGAAGTCCTAGCGCCGCAAATCAGCAGCGCATCCGTGCTCGCACACACGTTCGAGGCACCGAGCAACCTCCGCCTCCTCGCTCCAACGATGCAGCGGAAGCACAACTCTTTCTTGCCGAATAGCCACCGGGAACATGTATCTCGCTAGTCCGAGACCATGGGGGATAAATTCTAGAGGGAGGGAGAGATCCTTCACGAGGAGGTGTGTGAGACAAGTGAGGAGGGGGGCTCCTTTTATAGGAGGAGGGGGGAACCCCAAGGGGGTGGCCGGCGCATGGGGCTGCCCCCTTGCCCTCCCCTCTTCATGTGGGTGGACACTCCACTCACAAAAGTCCTTTAAATTCCCTCCACTCAAAAGTCCACTCAAATTCCCATTAAATTTCCACCAAATTTAATGCAAACTCTCATTAAATAAAACTCTTTTATTTTATTCAGAATTTTGTCAATTACTTTAATGACAAACATTCACAAATAACCCCTTGCTAGAATTCCATTTCACATGC
This sequence comes from Avena atlantica, assembly GCA_910589765.1. NCBI lineage: Eukaryota > Viridiplantae > Streptophyta > Magnoliopsida > Poales > Poaceae > Avena > Avena atlantica. The sequence goes on from OU342737.1 coordinate 122,066,171, forward strand.
ATAACCACTTTATGCAATTTCACCCGAAAACCTGTTTCGGTATCTAGTGAAATAAATTTCTGCGCTTGTTCATTCTTTCGGCATGAAACTTTTGCTCCAATTGGATGTCGGTGTCTCTTAAGTGTGTCACCCTACGGTTCATGAATAATGCGGACATGATAGAGACCCCTCTCGGATCAATAATCCGAAGCGGGATCTGGAGACCCATACTGACTCCCACACATTCAACGATGACTTTCTTGTGATCGTCGGAACCTTTTACGCTAGTATATTAATCCCTTGTTTCACGATATATTACATGTCCGAGATTCGATCATCGGTATCTCCATACCTAGTTTGATCTCGTTACCGACATGCACTCTTTTCTCGTTCCCGTGATATAACATTCTAGTGATCAAATCACTTGCTTGCAAGCTAATCAATGTGATATCACCGAGAGGGCCCAGAGTATATCTATCCGTCATCGGGATGAACAAATTCCACTCTCGATCCATGAGCCTCAACATAACACTTTATTAGTTCTGAATCCATCTTTATAATCACCCTGTTACGGTGTGACGTTTGATGTTATCAAGAAACTCTTCCGGTGTTAGTGATCGACATGATCTCATGGTCTAAGGATTAGGATCACTTCGTAAGTTGTTATAGCAATATAAACTCAATGACTTTGATCGTAATGCTATACTTCGGATGAATGTTCATCACACCATTACACTAATGTTGTGATCCCGTTATTAACAACATCCAATGTCCATGATCAGGAAACCTTGATCATCTTGTTAATCAATGAGCTAGTTTATGAGAGTGGCATAACTAGGAACTTTCTGTTTGTTTATTAAACACACATGTATTAATGTTTCCGTATTAATACAATTATAGCATGTAAAATAAACATCTATCATATACTTGGAATACACATAATAAACACTTTATTATTGCCTCTCAGGGCATATTCCCTTCAGTCTCCCACTTGCACTAGAGACAATAATCTAGTTACATAGTGATAAATCTAACACCCATTGAGTTCTGGTGTTGATCATGTTTTGCTCTAGGGAGAGTTTTAGTCAACGGATCTGCTACATTGAGATCCGTATGTACTTTACAAATCTTTATATCTCCATCCTTGACATTCTCGCGGATGGAGTGAAACCAGCGTTTAATATGCTTGGAATGCTTTTGAGACCTTGGTTCTTTGGCATTGGCAATGGCACCATTATTGTCACAATAGATCACCATTGGGTCCAACGCGTTTGCAACCACACCTAGTTTGGATATGAACTCCTTCATCCAAACTGCTTCCTGAGCCGCTTCTGAAGCAGCAACATATTCGGCCTCCGTTGTTGATCCCGCTACCACAGGTTGTTTGGAGCTCCTCCAACTAATCGCTCCGCCATTCATGAGAAATACGTATCCGGATTGAGACTTAGAGTCATCCGGATCGGTGTCAAAGCTAGCGTCAACATAACACTTAGCAACGAGCTCTTCTTCACCTCCGTATACAAGAAACATATCCTTAGTTCTTCGTAAGTACTTAAGGATATCCTTGACCGCTATCCAGTGTTCCGAACCTGGATCCGATTGGTACCTACTAGTCAAACTAATAGCATGTGCCACATCCGGTCTTGTACATAGCATGGCGTACATTATAGAGCCTATGGCTGAAGCATAGGGGGCTTTGTCCATTATCTCTCTTTCTTCCGCCGAAGCCGGACTTTGAGTCTTACTCAATGTCTTGCCTTGCAACATAGGTAAGAACCCCTTCTTACTTCCGTCCATTTTAAACTTCTTTAAAATCTTATCAAGGTATGTACTTTGCGATAGCCCTATTAGGCGCCTAGATCTATCTCTATAGATCTTTATGCCTAATATGTATGACGCTTCACCTAGGTCCTTCATTGAAAATTTGCTGTTTAGATAACTTTTAACACTGTTTAAAAGATCTATATAATTTCCGATCAATAATATGTCATCCACATATAATATCAGAAATGCCACATTGCTCCCACTCACTTTCTTGTAAATACAAGCTTCTCCATAAGTTTGGACAAATCCAAACTCTTTGATCACCTCATCAAAGCGGAGATTCCAACTTCGTGATGCTTGCTTCAATCCATAGATGGATCGCTGAAGCTTGCATACCTTGTTAGCATCCTTAGGATCGACAAAACCCTTTGGTTGTATCATATACAACTCTTCTTCAATATTACCATTGAGAAACGCGGTTTTGACATCCATCTGCCATATCTCATAATCGAAATATGCAGCAATTGCTAACATAATCCTAACTGACTTTAGCATCTCTACGGGAGAGAATGTCTCATCGTAGTCAACTCCTTGAATTTGTCGAAACCCCTTTGCGACAAGTCGAGCTTTATAGACGGTCACATTACCATCAGCATCAGTTTTCCTTTTAAAAATCCATTTGTTCTCCACGGCCTTTCGGTCGTGAGGTAATTCCACCAAGTTCCAAACTTGATTTTCATACATGGATTCCATCTCGGATTTCATGGCTTCTAACCATTTGTTGGAATCCGGGATCATCATCGCTTCTTCATACGTCGCAGGGTCATCATTTTCATCAACCATGAAATTCATGACAGGATTTCCGTACAGCTCGGGAGCTGCACGCGTCCTGCTTGACCTGCGAGGTTCGGTAGTACTCTCTTTCGGAGTTTCAATATCATTATCATTAGTTCCCTCTTCAACAGGTGGAGCCAACTCCGGAACAACTTCCGGCGCTGCGCTACTCGCCATACTTTGAAGAGATGGTTCAATAACCTCTTCGAGTTCTACCTTCTGACTACTCACACCTTTCGCGAGAAACTCTTTCTCTAGAAAGGATCCATTCTTGGCAACAAAAACCTTGCCCTCGGATCTGTGATAGAAGGAATACCCAATAGTTTCCTTAGGGTATCCTATGAAGACGCATTTTTCCGCTTTGGGTTCGAGTTTATCCGGTTAAAGTTTCTTCACATAAACATCGCATCCCCAAACTTTAAGAAATGACAGCTTAGGTTTGTTTCCAAACCACAATTCATACGGTGTCTTTTCAACGGATTTAGATGGTGCCCGATTTAAAGTGAATGCAGCAGTTTCTAGTGCATAACCCCAAAATGACAATGACAAGTCCGTCAGAGACATCATAGATCGAACCATATCTAATAAAGTACGGTCACGACGTTCCGACACACCATTTCGCTGTGGTGTTCCGGCAGGCGTGGGTTGTGAAACAATTCCACACTCTTTCATGTGAGTGCTAAACTCGTAACTTAGATACTCACCCCCACGGTCGGACCGTAGAAATTTGATCTTTCTATTACGATGATTTTCCACTTCATTCTGAAATTCCTTGAACTTTTCAAAGGTTTCAGACTTGTGTTTCATCAAGTAGATATAACCGTATCTACTCAAATCATCCGTGAAAGAAACAAAATAATGATATCCACCTCGCGCCGACACACTCATTGGACCACATACATCAGAATGTATGATTTCCAATAAATCTGTCGCCTGTTCCATTGAACCAGAAAACGGCGTTCTAGTCATCTTGCCCATAAGGCATGGCTCACATGTATCAAATGATTCATAATCAAGTGATTCCAAAAGTCCAGCCGAATGGAGCTTCTTCATGCGTTTAACGCCAATATGACCTAGACGGCAGTGCCACATATATGCGGATATATCATCATTAAGTTTAATCCTTTTAGCATCAACATTATGAATATGTGTAACATTATCATCGAGATCTAATAGAAATAAACCATTCATCATTGGTGCATGACCATAAAATATTTCATTCATATAAATGGAACAACCATTGTTCTCGGATTTAAATGAATAACCACTTTGCATCAAACACGATCCAGATACAATGTTCATGCTCAGTGCAGGCACCAGATAACAATTATTCAAGTTTATAACTAATCCCGACGACAAGTGGATAGGCAGCGTTCCGACGGCGATCACATCAACGCTTGATCCATTTCCGACATGCATCTTGACCTCACCCCTTGCTAGCGGTCGCTTGTTCCGCAGCCCCTGATTCAAGTTACAAATATTAGCAACTGAACCGGTATCAAATACCCAGGTGCTTCTGCGAGCACTAGTCAAGTACACATCAATAACATGTATATCATGTATACCTTTGTTTCCAGTGGCCAGTCCCCTTACAATAGTAGCACTCGGTATCAGACTTAGGTCCAACTCGGGGTTTCTTTTCAGGCACGGCAACAGGCTTGCCACCCTTACTTCCCTTCCGTTTTCCCTTCTTGTCTTTCTTGAAACCAGTGTTCCTATTGATCATCAACACTTGATGTCCCTTTTTGATCTCCACTTCTGCAGTTTTAAGCATTGACAGAAGCTCGGGGAGAGACTTCTTCATGCCTTGCATATTATAGTTCACCACGAAGCTCTTATAGCTTGGTGGCAGAGACTGCAGAACACGATGGATGCCTAAGTCAATGGGAATCGATATTCCCAAGGACACAAGCTTATCGGCGTAACCCGACATCTTGAGTACATGCTCACTAACGGAGCTGTGCTCTTCCATCATGCAGCTAAAGAACTTTTCTGAAGCGTTGTAGCTCTCTACAGCAGCATGTGTGTCGAAAATCATTTTCAACTCACCCATTGTATCAAAAGCATTGCCATTTTTGAAACGCTTTCGAAGTTCCGGCTCTAGCCCATATAATATGCCGCAATGAACTAAGTTGTGGTCCTCCTGACGAGTCTGATAGACATTCTTCTCCTCGTCAGGGGCATCATCTAAAGGTGGGGGGCCTAACGGCGCTTCTAGCACATATTGCTTTTGTGCAGTAGAGAGGAGAATCCTCAAATTCATGGCCCATTCGGTAAAGTTGCTACCGTTCGTTGCTAGTTTCTCTTTCTCCATGAACACAGTGAAATTAAAAGCAGGTGGTGCCATCTACAACAGAATTTGTAAAGTTTAGACTAAGTGCATGATAGATTGAGTTCAACGAATCCATATTACGAATGAACTCCCACTCAAAAACGACATCCCTCGTACCTTTTTGGTGATTACATGAACCAAATCCACTATACCAAGTCCGATCATCACGTGAGTCGGTATAGCTTCAAAGGCGAGCGTCAAATGGGCATCATATCAACTATATGACTCATGCTTAACCTTTCGATCCGTGTTCCGAGGCCATGTTTGTACATGCTAGGCTCGCCAAGTTAGAACCTTAGTATTCGCGTGTGTAATTGTTTTACACCCGAAATATGGTCGTGGATCCAAGAACACCCGATCATTACGTGATGTCTTGGAGCGACGAAAACATAATCGGTGCATACTAAAGGAAGAACATATTCTTATCTTGATATTTAAAAGAGGGATCATCTTATTATGCTAACAAAGCGCTAAACAAGCAATATAAGATGCTATCAAACATCACATGTTTATTAGTGAAATGATATGGTTCTCGCAGATGATCTCTATCATGTGCATCGTGGTATGATCACTATCATACCTATATGTGTAAATCCAAGGTCTATGGAGTTTACACGCTATGTGTGTTGTAAGAGTATCATCTCATACTTCTACTTACAACACTACCATATCATAACACTAGCCCAGCAACAATCTAAACTAGACGCCTCTAATTTATCCATTGCAAGTTTTACGTGGCTTAGGGCTTTCGAGATAGAACCGTTCTTACCTACGAACATGAACCACAACGAGGATAACCAAATTGTTGGCAACTCGTTTGCAAAATAGATATTGACTATAGTAGGAGAGACAGATAGCCGCTAGCCACTTATGCAAACTAGTTGCATGTCAAGCGTGGAACAGGTCTCATGTGCGAGGACATGTAAAGTTTGTCCGGGCCGCTTCATCCCACTATGCCACCAATATCCAAAATTACAACAAAGGAGCAACAACATGATCATCATCGCCCACATACTCATATGTGTACTACCCGTGTAAAGTATCTATGCATAGATCCGGCTCTGATACCACTATAGGGTTCGCAGCATAGAAAACAAAAATTTTCCTACGATGGGAACTATGTACCAAGATCTATCTACTAGATACAAACAACGGGCGGATGTATATCCGTAGAGAACATACCCTTGAAGACCGACAAAGCTTAACGATTTCAACTCGTGGTTGATGTAGACGATCTCAAGATCGAGAGGAAGTCCTAGCGCCGCAAATCAGCAGCGCATCCGTGCTCGCACACACGTTCGAGGCACCGAGCAACCTCCGCCTCCTCGCTCCAGCGATGCAGCGGAAGCACAACTCTTTCTTGCCGAATAGCCATCGGGAACATGTATCTCGCTAGTCCGAGACCATGGGGGATAAATTCTAGAGGGGGAGAGAGATCCTTCACGAGGAGGTGTGTGAGACAAGTGAGGAGGGGGGCTCCTTTTATAGGAGGAGGGGGGGGACCCCAAGGGGGTGGCCGGCGCATGGGGCTGCCCCCTTGCCCTCCCCTCTTCATGTGGGTGGACACTCCACTCACAAAAGTCCTTTAAATTCCCTCCACTCAAAAGTCCACTCAAATTCCCATTAAATTTCCACCAAATTTAATGCAAACTCTCATTAAATAAAACTCTTTTATTTTATTCAGAATTTGTCAATTACTTTAATGACAAACATTCACAAATAACCCCTTGCTAGAATTCCATTTCACATGCATAACCACTTTATGCAATTTCACCCGAAAACCTGTTTCGGTATCTAGTGAAATAAATTCCTGCGCTTGTTCATTCTTTCGGCATGAAACTTTTTCTCCAATTGGATGTCGGTGTCTCTTAAGTGTGTCACCCTACGGTTCGTGAATAATGCGGACATGATCGAGACCCCTCTCGGATCAATAATCAGAAGCGGGATCTGGAGACCCATACTGACTCCCACACATTCAACGATGACTTTCTTGTGATCGTCGGAACCTTTTACGCTAGTATCTTAATCCCTTTGTTTCATGATATATTACATGTCCGAGATTCGATCATCGGTATCTCCATACCTAGTTTGATCTTGTTACCGACATGCACTCTTTTCTTGTTCCCGTGATATAACATTCTAGTGATCATATCACTTGCTTGCAAGCTAATCAATGTGATATCACCGAGAGAGCCCAGAGTATATCTATCCGTCATCGGGATGAACAAATTACACTCTCGATCCATGAGCCTCAACATAACACTTTATTAGTTCTGAATCCATCTTTATAATCACCCTGTTACGGTGTGACGTTTGATGTTATCAAGAAACTCTTCCGGTGTTAGTGATTGACATGATCTCATGGTCTAAGGATTAGGATCACTTCGTAAGTTGTTATAGCAATATAAACTCAATGACTTTGATCGTAATGCTATACTTCGTATGAATGTTCATCACACCATTACACTAATGTTGTGATCCCGTTATTAACAACATCCAATGTCCATGATCAGGAAACCTTGATCATCTTGTTAATCAACGAGCTAGTTTATGAGAGAGGCATAACTAGGAACTTTCTGTTTATTTATTAAACACACATGTATTAATGTTTCCGTATTAATACAATTATAGCATATAAAATAAACATCTATCATATACTTGGAATACACATAATAAACACTTTATTATTGCCTCTCAGGGCATATTCCCTTCAATAAGAAGGCACGTCTACACTTGTCCATCAGCTTAATGGTTAGCTTAGAGAGGAGGAAGGAGGACATGAAGTAAGTAGGGAGGGAGTCAAGGACGGTGGACAGAAGGATGAAACGGCCACCTTTAGAGAGCAGGGTGGCACGCCATCTGGACAAGTATTTGTCGCATTTGTCGATGATGGGTTGAGTAGGGATGAAAAATGGAGTAGAAACAAATAGAACCGAGTGCTTTCATATCATTTTCCAATTTTTTTGGAGAAGCACAATGAATACGCGAACGATGAAAAAGAATACATAAAGAATGCAGCAAGTAAAAGAATACACAACAAATGTGGTACAAACACAAATACAAAGCCAGAAATTTGGCTGGAAATAAGGGGAGGTGAGCTGTTGCCGGATGGGGAGTAGAGGTGAGTCGATGCTGGAGAGAAATAGAGGTGAGCCACCGCCAGAGAGGAAGGGCAACACTACGACCACTGTCCGAGATTTTTGTTACTCTGAGGTGAGCGACTAGCGGTACGAGAAAATGAGTATTGAATTTGTGTCAAAACGTGTGTCCACCCCATATACTGCATTTGGCGGGCCTGTTTGTCCCTCGCGCAAGCAAGCAAATGCGCCCATAGATTTTTGAGTGTTTCAAAATGAAATTGAAGCATGCATTGTCTTGTCTCTTTGTTCCATCTTCCTTGGAACAATACACATGATCTTTTTTCTACCTGGCCCATGTTTACTGGCTATACGCGTCCTAAAGAAATCTCATGAATTTCCCCAAAAGAGCTATAGAACTGAAATTTGTGTATTACTTAAATTTTAATTGTCGTTTGTTGAAGTTGTGAGTTATTTCTTATCTTATTGTGTACATCTTTATGTGTACCTTTTTGTGTATAAACCAAAGTATTATGTCAGAACTATGTCTTAAAAAAATGCCTGTTTTTGTATTGTATCCGTCCCATATCCATTATGCATTTGTCTACGGTGATTTCCGCTTGTTTTTGGGTTTTTGGTTCGTTTCCAATTCTGGCAAGACAAGCAGAAACAAGAACGATAAAATAGAGCTTAAGTTGACGCCCCCTTTCCTCTTGCCCTCCCCTTCTGTTGAGAGTCCCCCTGATATCTCGGGCCGCTCCCGATCCCTCCCCGACGGTGTTGTCGACCGGAGATGGTGAAGGAGGGGTGCCGGAGTAGGTGATAGATGTATGATTAGGTTTTTCGGCGACTTGCCGGTAATTTGGAGTAGGGCATCATTTTTTGGCTAGATCTGGTGCATCCCGCGTCAGTGGCTTCTCTACACTGTGCTCAAGTGGATGGAGGCGGATTTGAGCATCTCCCATGGATTCCGCAAATAAGACTAAGGTTCGTGGTTGTTCTTCGTTCTGGCGTGTTGTTGTTTCTTTTTACTCTGGAGAGGCGTGGAGGCGAGGAGAGGAGGAAGAGGGTCGGAGCCGCTGCTGGAGCTAGAGGATGACATGGGTTCTCTTACATGCTAACACAACGGAGGGGCGGCGGGTGTTTTCTACTGCTATGCTCTACCGAGCTCCCAAGGTGGGAGACGATGGCGTCGACCTATCTAGCAAGCTCCCTCTGGTTCAATAAGCGCCGCCACCTTCTATGCGGTTGCCTTGCCACTTTGCTTTCCCTTTTGGCCGACCTTGGCAGTGAGGGAGAGGGTTGTGGCGGTTCCGTGGCTGCTGGTGTGGGGGGATGGCGATGAAGGTCAACAGAGACTACGACCTCGACAATAGTCCCCAAGCATCGTTGTTCTACAGACGCTGCTATCTCCGGGCATGAGGACGGCCCTACTGCGCTTGGGCTCCCTCGTGGCTCGAGCTACTTCTTCCTCCTTTACTGGACGATCTCCCTCGATCTTAGCGTGGCAGTGAATGTTTTGGCTTCACCAGGTCTCGTCCATGGAGGAGGCAAGGACGGACGCACCTGGAGGTCTCAGATCATCAGCGACGATCCTAGACCCCATCGCGTTTCTACACATCTTTGTGGGGTGTTTGTTGTAAAAGTAATGGACCTTGTTGTAATTTCTGTTTCTCTTGGGGTTGTTCTTGTATTTGTATGCCCACCTCGGATTTAATGTAGTCTTCTTTTTTTTTAAACTGGAAAACCTTCCATTACTTAACATGCTCAGCAAGATCGCTCGCAACAACTACTTGTGCAAAGGTTGGAGTATGATCTAGCCATACGGCTTCGGAAACATCACACAGTCTTGCATCATTACTTAATGTAGTCTTTGGGTCCTTCCGAATCTCTCTGGTTTAAAAAAACGATAAAAATTATTTTCATCTATTTCCGTTCCGTTTTCAACCCCTAGACGGCACCAACTTGAGGCGGAAGGTAAACTCGATCAGCGACCCCTTGCAGGGTCGGTCCCCAAAACCCCCACGAAAGCATTCAAAAAAGACTACCCGCCAGTGCCGCCACCATTGCCGTTCCTCTGATCCTATCCTATGGCGACCATGCCGCCGCCGCCCCAGATCCCTAACTCAGGCGACCCAACCGAGGTCGGTAACCCCATTGACTCCGCTCGCATATGGAGCTCCCTCCTTGCCGGCTCCCCTCCGATCAAGGATACCCGCCTCCTCGCTGCCGTCTCCGACCACCGTCGACGCCTCTTCCGGGGCCGCGGCAGCCGACGCCCTACTCTCCCAGTACCCATCTACTGTCCTCCGATTCGCTTCGACGGGTGAGAAACCCTGATCGGATTAGTGGGGCACGTGCGCCTGCTTCTCCCCTTAATTTATGCTGTGCTGGATTGGTGCCCTGTTTGTGCTTTCGTGGACCGCGAGGACAAAGCACAGTAAATTTGTCAGGATTCTCGTATCTAGGTTATGGTAGTTTGTGTGGAGAATAGGCAACCTCGAGTTAATATTTAATAGACTGTTCATGTGGCAGTTCTTCAGTGATAGTGCAAATTTACTTGAGAAGTTTATACGACTGCATATGTTATTTTGCAGGAATACCGATGAGATGGCCATAACTCGAGCCATCTTAGAAGATGTTGTGTACCACACACTCTCTTATTTGCATATGATACAGAAAAGCTTACTCTATTGGCAGTCCAGAGCCAAGGTACTGAGTTAACCGATGAACTTTTGAAGTCTTCTTACACTCTTACTATATATTTAAATACACAGAGAAGTTTATCTTAACTTTTTGTTTGCTTGCGCTGTTTTTCTTCAGCAAACAAGATTACAGAAAATGTACTTTATGACATTTCAAAGAGGTCCAAGAGCCTTTGTTGAAGTAGCATGCCAGATGCTGTCTGGACTCAGGAGCAATAGGAGTCCCTTCCAGTATCTTTTGAATTCTGCATATGATACGATCGCACCGAAACTTGCTTGCCTGGAGAGTATGCAACACTGCTTGGCTGCTTTTCTCGCCGAGGTTTGTATCTATGTGATGTCTATTTTTTATAACGAAGCTGCGTTGATGCCACAATTTTGATATACTATACTAATGTCAGGTTAGGGTAAAATTGTCGCAGTAGTATTTTGGTAGTCAACCTTGTAGTTGCTCTCTCCAAATAAAACTCTGTTCTACTGTGCTGTGAGATTCCTATGTCCAGACCTATGTTCAACTGTTAGATAATATTGCTTTTGCTAAAATGACTACAGATTACATACATCAACTTAACTCTAGTTTGCCTTCTCTATAGGTTTATTCGGAAGTTAGTGAACACATGGAAGGATCACCTGAAAGTTCCGACAAATCGCTGCATACACTATTCATTGTTTTGAACAGGGTCTTCCCCAAACTGGAGGCATCACTTAGAAAATCTGGTGAGGTATGTAGTGTTCACCTTTCATGTATTTGGATGTTATAGGTAAACACATTTTCCACTTTTATGTAATATAAGAATGTAATTAGTCTGTTGAACAATTAATAATGTAATTTTTAATTTACTTTTTCAGGGGCAAGCTGTACTATTTACACATGACGAAAACTCATCTGAACTTCTCTTCAAAAGATTGCCTGAAGTTGATGTTGAGAGTTCACAGTGGACAGAGGCCATACCAACAGATGCTATAGGTTTGATCTACCAAAATCTCCGGAAACTAGATAGTTTTATTTCCTCTCAGGTAACCAACCCTCCTTTTAGCAGAGACACATGTGATACTTCTACTTCTCAGCCTCTGAGTGCAATGATCCTTTGTAGTTATGGGGTAAATAGTAAATACATCCGACAGGATGGCCGGGCAGTGACAGTTCTTGGGAGAAATGAGATTAGAAAGCGGAACAAACTTTTTTGCTCTTTATTTTCTCAATCAAATCAGGATAAAACCCCTCTACTTTATAAGGATGCCATCTCTAGTAGATAGAAATTAGTAGCTAGGAAGCAGATAAGTAGGCGGCTATTTCCAAGCAATCCTATCATGGGAATTGTTGCTACTGGTGCAACACTAAGGTTCTAGTTTACTCTTACCTGTGTGTTCGAAGGGATACTCAGGGGCTCAGTTTTGTACTAGCCTGTTTCTGATGCAAATTGCTTTTTTATTCCCTCCATCCTGAATTATAAGATGTTTTGGATATTTCAGTATGGACTACATACGGACTAACATGAGTGAACAGACACAGTAAAACACGTCTATATACATGCGATTCAGAAAAAAAGGTACAACATCTTATAATTCGGAACAGAGGGAGTACCTTTTTGTGCTTCTAGTACAGTATAAAATATTTGTGTGCATACACCACTCCACAACTATTATTTAACGCACACATGCTTTCTTATTATGAATAAGTGGTAGGATTATGCCCACAGTACCAATTAGTAAACACATTGGGCCAGGTGATTTTTGAAACTTTCACCTCTGAGGTATCCCTTATAATGTGTTCAGACTCAATTTCGAATCTCACTGCATCTAATAAGTGTATGTTGCTTAAAATTCTACTATATAAAGCAACATGTTGCTTAATTTGTCTCAAGTAAGTTTTTGTGCAATGATAGTTTTCAAGCCTAAAAAAACCAAGCCATATGACCATATACTGGTTACCCTACACATGTGGAGCAATTGGCCTCTCTGCATGTTCTCTATGGCTTTTACGCCATAGTAACTTAGTGGGAAGTTCTGACATGGACAACTGGACTCAGTGTGGTAAGAAGTTGGTGACTGGATTTCGGGATAAGCGTGCTGAGAAACCGGTAAGATATTTTCTATTTTTATGCCCTTCTTTGTTTAATATGCACGTATTTTCATCATAATGTTCTAAATACTATTAGCGAGCATTGCCTAAAAGCATGTCTATATAATTTAGTTATTTAAATTCGGAGATCAGCTGTGTTATTGTACTAATATCATGATCATTTTATTCTCTTCTGAAAATCATTAGATCATTTCCCTTAAAGAGACATTGCAGACATTCAAACGAACTGATGAACTTGCAATGGAGCAAGAGATCCAAGAAGCTGACGGATCATTGCGCAGGTTATTCCATAATGCTTCCGCTCTAATAATATGTCAAAATCCTGCATCCTAATGCATGCATTTTCGTCGTAAAAAATAATACAAAGTGTTTCACATGCTTACACAGATAAGTATAGGATAAATCACACACAATATGTACCTGCAGTTTTAAGATCTTGCGAAATAAGTATAACAGTATATGTGGTTTCACTAACGTGGCAGGCACATGTATCATTTCTATTTTTAGGCTTGTTATGGAATGTTGTAAGGATAGTAACATGGACCACGAGAGGTGTGGCGCCACTGATAGCATCCTTGCCAAGAGACCTCTATATATAGAGGTAGTAGACTCTTAAAGACAGTCATAAGTCCTTAAAGATAACAACTAATCAAAAGATACTAACTCTTGATACAAATCCTGTCTGTTTTGCTTGGTGTTCCATATACATCACTTACACAACATGGCAGCTATAGTATGTCAAAGTATTTTCAAATTATTTTAGGCAAACACTAGTGGGGCTTATTATATTAGGTAAATATAGTGGGGCGACTAAATTTTACACCAGTATCGTGAACCTAGTTCAAGGCTCTAAATACCTTCTAGAAAAGGGGCAGGAGGGACTGAAAAGAGCAAATGGCTCCTGGGCTACAGTGACCCTGTTTTTTTCAAAAACAATTAAATTGAAAACCGCATTTAAAGTTTGAAATACTGAAATAATTCCACAAGTACATGCGTATGTGCACTAGGTATGTGTAAAATTTCATCAAGAAGTCTTTCTTTTGTAGTCTACACAAAAATACAAGTATGTGAATATATATTAGATATACTATTTGTCATTATAGATCCATTCATTTTTCCTTTTGGTATAGCCCATAGATGAAAAAAATTCTAATGAACTTTTATGTCCACGTAGTGAAATATCTGCATGTACGTGTTCTGAAATTTTAGAACTTTAAATACGGTTCTCAAAGTTCAAAAATCGGGATCACTAGGGCGCGGGAGCCCTCTAAGGAGAAATAGATCATAGAAGGGATTGCAAATTCTTTATGAGGAATGATTGTGTGTTCTGTATATTCAAAGTTACAATTGGTAGCATTTTATATGTTTATTACTTGACTGCCCGAAGACTCATTCTATCTCTAGGATCATGACACGTGCAGTTTACTCATAAATTTAAGTGTAACTAGTTTTTTTGAGTTTTAAAAAAATTTACGCATTTAATTATGTATCCTTAAATTTATGGGATAAACACATTCCTGCAATTAAGTACTCCCCCCATTCCAAATTAATTGAGGCAGCTTTGTCTAGATATGCATGTATCTAGACGTGTTTTAGTGTGTAGATACATGCATATCTAGACAAAGTTGCGTCAATTAATTTGGAATGGATGGAGTAGTTATTATCAATATAGTTGCTATGTGAAATTGTGGGCTGAATCTAGGTTTTGCAAGCAGTACCTGTTTATATTGTTTTGTACGATTGAACAGTCGACATCGACTGATGTTCATTATTAAGAAATAAACTAACGGCTTGTTGGTCCCAGCACCTAAATGTTGTTCTTATCTATTCCTGTCCTGCTATTATTGGTCTCTGTTAATTATTTTGTTCGGAGTGGTGTAATTTAATTTGATTCCCACTTTTTGAATATGCAGAACTTTATTTGCAGTTATGTTATGAAATGCACTAGAATATAATAAAACATATTTGCATTGTGTAACCCTACTGGTTAAATGTTGGATTTGTAGGATGTTGTTTGCCTTTTGTGAAAAGAATTCACATGTAAAGCTGCCCCAAGATGTATCAACACAAGCACTGATGGAGATTGCCATGAACAGGTAAAACTCTTTGAACTTTAACTGTACATATTGTTGCAGTGTTAAATTTGAGTTTCCGTTGCCTTTTAGAACTAAAGGATTTATGGCACTAGGGCAGAACTAGAAAAATAAAATTTTGAGGGGGCATAAAACCACCACTTTTCTAGCTAAATTTACCAAATAGTACCACTTTAAGTTTTTGGGACAAAAACCACCAGATTTGGCACCAAATGGTACCACTTTTCGGAACAAAATTTACCAAATAGTACTCTCTCCTTCCTGAAAAGCATGTCGCAGATTTGTCTAAATTCGAATGTATCTTATATTTAGACAAATCTGCGATATCCTTTTCAGGATGTAGGGAGTACCACTTTTTGTCAAAATCTGGTGGTTTTTTGTCCGCAAGACATAAAATGGTACCATTTGCTAAATTTGGCTAGAAAATTGGTGGTTTTGTTCTAACAAATTGGCATAAACAAGCCATCTAAGCTAGTTAGTTCAAGTAATTTGTGAATGTTTCACTGCCAGAGGAGTTGGGTCCAATGGTGTTGGGTGGCAGGATCTGGTAGGATCCATGATGCTAATGCAGAGGCAGAACTGAGAAGAGGAAGGAGCGGAGGAAGGGAAATGTTGTGATCTCTAAATGGAGTTTGATCTGCATTTCTGCATCTTGGGATGTTGGCGTCTACTCAACATCAAATAGTAGTGATCCAAGAATGAAGAGAGAAAAGAGGGATGGAAGAAACACGCTGCGGGGCTTTGTGCTTTGTTTCTACCCTATGTTCTGGATGATCACTCGATAAACTTATTTTGATAGTTCTTTGTTGAATATAGCGCACCATCTCCCAACAGCCTGAGTGGGAAATATAAATTGGCTGGCGCATGCAACTCAATATGGTATTAGAGCTTAGAGGTCTTTAGTTCAAGTCCTAGTCAACAAAATATGAATATAAGTTTATTTGTGGTCTATTTCTATGCCACGTCAAAGGCCTGCACATGCCTAGCCATGATGCCACTCTTGAAGTAAGCTTAGCTTTTGGGTTAATGATCAGTTCATGCAATTCATTACTATTTATTAAAACCCAATTTGACGATTTATATTCTTAGTAGGGAAATTGGCTACAGGACACTCCGTGTGTATTTGCTAGAACACATTCTTCTTAGGGGAAGTTTTCTTTTGGAAAATTGCCACAATTTTGTAGTGAGTCATAGCAAAGATACAAAAACAGTGTCCTAGCAAATGCCACAAAGGATAAGTGCCTTGTGGCCACATTTCTCTTCTTTTGACCATCCAAGTAATATACGAGCATTAATGCAGATATGTGGAGGAACCGATTCATCCAATTCAAAATGTGTTGAGTGGAGCAAATGTTATGCTTATGAAGGTTATTTTAGTTTCTTTATTTTGGGTTCAAATATTTGAAGTAAACTTGCATTCTTCCAATCTTTAATGTTGAACATTTCAGATCCACGAGCTGAAACTTAAACTCGTTCTTCAGAGGTAAGTTTAGTTTTATTGTCTGACAATATGGATTGAATTATGTACTCTCTCCGTCCTGAAATAAGTGACTTGAATTTGTGTAGATTCGTATGTATCTTAACACATTTTAGTGTATAGATACATGCAAATTTAGATAAACCCAAGTCACTTATTTCATGATGGAGGGAGTACATGTACTTTTATGGATTGTCTAAGTTTCCACAAGAGTAACTGGATCGTTCTTATACAGGTCAAGGCTCTTACTTAAGCAGCTTGAGAAGACAAATATGATACAAATTCTTGTAGCTCTGCCAGCATTTGGTCTTTCTCTTCTACTACTCCGTTTAGTGCAAGCATTATTGGCTATGCATGTATGTATATGGACTTCTGTCGTTATATTCTTGATTGCAATATCACAGTGGAGCATCTTTGACAAGTAATTTGCATGTGTATATGACCTTATATGTTGCTATTTAACCTATCTATTTGCGTATAACAATTTTTGCAATCTTTGTCTTGGAAAAGTGTACGTGAAAAAGTGAAAAATGGATTGTAGGTATAAGTTAAATCTGACTAACTTCTATGATAATTATAAAAAATAGGACCGAAGTGGCAGGGCTGCACGGCATCAGCGGACGCTACTTCTCGTTCGAATAGACAAAATGCTTATGAAGTCTCGTAAATGCATGGTCAATGGAATGGTAATTTTACCTATACCTTAAACTGCTCTACTCTGGCCTGTTTACTTTCTGCTTTCAAGATCTAAGTTTTATTAAACCTCCTGTTTGTGTTTACTAGTACTAACTTAAATATGAACATTGAATTTCTGTTTGGATTTGTATTTATTTAATATGCACAAATCTTGCCGTTTCACCAAATATGAGATGACCAGAATCACCCTTTCATAGATTAGTCACATCACCCTGAATATCTGAAAATAAAGTGCTCTATTAGCGAGAGAACTGTTTCCAAAATTGAATAAAGATGCAAGAATATTGACATTCTGCCGTAATAACAATTTCCTGACTTTCTTAATTAGTTACGACAGGAGGAAGAGGCGAGCTGTAATTTCGGATTGATATTGTACAATCTGGATAAACTATACAAAGATGTTGAGTTGGATGCCAAACGAACAGGGGAATGGTCAAGGTGAATCTCATTTCAAAAAAAAATTTCCGTTCTCTTTCCTTGATTAATTGTCGATTAATCTGTGAACCAAATCTGTTTTGCGTTGCAGCGTGAGAGAAGACATAATTGTACTGACAAACCCTAATCTGGGAATGGCAGACCATCTGTTTGCTCTTTCACGTCTACAGGACATGTATGCCTGCATATTCCAATCCCCGGGCCCAGGACCTGCTTACCAACGACTGCAGGGACTCGGATCCTCGAGTGAATCTCAGCCATCCGATCTGAAATGAACAGTTGGGATTGATAAGCTAGTGACAGTGCCACGTCTACCGAATCATACAATTATACAATAAAAAATATTTACAGTAAAAAAATGCTAAAACACTGTCTATATAGTGTTTAGGCCACGGTCGCTTTTTATCCAATGGCTCAGCTTCCTAGTTTCTACTCGATCTTGCGCTTCATGTCGCTCACTTTTGGAGACGACGTGTAGTCATGTAATGTTTTTGATAATGAATGCTTTCGATCCTTTTTTTACTGCACATACAGTTCTATGCTGAAGGTTAATTTCTGCAGATTATGAAGGCAGCGATTTTGTGGAACTACTTTACTTAAACTGGAAGTAGATGAATCTGGAGTTACTTGTTGCCATAATGTGTATCCTGTAATCATAGTTGACTAGTTTTGGTGTTATTTTTAGCTGAAACCAGTCCAAAAAACACTATACACAAAAACATCGATCCTTTGCTAACCGAAAACATGCAGTAGTAACCACCGACGGGCAGCCCAACACCTGTCTGTGGTGATGCTTGTTCCATATTCTTTGCCGAAGGTAGGCGTCGAGCGAGAGCATAGTTGAAATAGTTGTACACGTGGATCAATCACACATACTGAAAAGCAAATTGACACAGAGAATGTTTCAGATCTACATAGCTCAACGACCACGGGGGCAAACAGCAGTGCAAACCTCGGTACCAGACATACACCACACCCACTTTGTCTTTTGTACAAACTCACACTCAACTCACACGTAGGGTTGGGCACCGTTATAATTTGTAGTTTCGTTTCAGTTTGTGTATATAGTATAATTTGTACTAACTGTCGTGTTTTGCGGGTTTAAGCGAAGCCCACATCTGCAACCCTACTTACATGCAACTAGCATGTCTCAGAGTCAACATGATCAATCTCTCACAGGAGTCACAGTAGAGCTCCTTCCTCGTTCACCACCTGAAGTGAGTTTGCCTCTGGGTTCTTTGCCAGCATGCTTGTTGTGGCCTCCCAATCAATCTCGAGTGTCTTCATTCATCTCCCAAGGTCCAGTGGTCATTTCTGTTAGGAATACAAAAGACATTCGAGTTAGGACATTTCGTTGGAATTTAAGATATATTTGCATGTTGGGCTTTTGGCTTATAACAAATAAAAAATTCTAAAATTCTCTTGGCATATTATTGTAGCTCATCTGTGTGCTAGTGAAGTTAAAGTTTAGTCCTACATTTCTAGTGGAACGGGAGTTGGACCACCTTATATAATAGAGTGTTGCATCACTCACTAAGGTGTGAGAAGAAGAGAAGCCCTCGCGCACTCCTCCTTCGATGCCGCCCACCCCGTCCCGTCCCACCCGGGTTGCAGGAATCGAGCCGAGCTTTATTTTGCTGGTCGTCCGGGAGAGCAGGCCTCCGGAACCCCATCTCTCTGATCCTGCACCGGGAGAGAGGCGATAAGGTTTTTGGAGAGCGTCTAGGCGCGACTGCTCAAGTTTTTCTTCGTAATCTACGTCCGACTTTCTCGACTCCATCGCCATGTTGGACGACGATGACAAGAAGGCTGCTGATGTCGTTTCTGCTGCTGCCGCCGGTGGCGGATTTACTTCTGTTGCGCCGCTGGTCATACCATCGACGAACTCGTATGTGTTCTTTGCTCTGATATTTCCTATGTTTATTACTAGTATTGCAGTATGCGTAGATGTACTAGGTTTTCACTTGCCTGTATGGTGCATCTCTACTATGCCTATGCTAGTTAATCTTGGAAATTGTTCTGTCATGATTTATACTTGAATCAAATTAATGCGAAAACTTCTAATTATTTCAACAATTCAAAAACCTTATTTTAGGCTGTTTTCGCGTCAAGGCTTTGCCGCTTGTGTGAAACCGAACCCGTTTACGGGTGCGCACTTTAAGAGATGGCAAACCAAGTGTACCCTTTGGCTGATGGCTATGGACGCCTTCTGGGTATCGGCTTGTAATCCCGAAGGAACGATTACTCCTGATCAGAAAAAGGCGTTCAAGGAGACCACCATATTGTTTATGAGCTGTGTCATAAGCGTTATTGGGGACAAGCTAGTTGATGCATATTTACATATGCGCAATGCCAAAGAACCATGTGATGCACTTGAAGCAAAATTCGGTGCTACTGATGTTGGCAGTGAAATGTATGCCATGGAGCAGTTGCATGACTACAGGATCGTTGAAAACCGTTCTGTCGTTGAACAGGCTCATGAGATTCAGTGCATTGCAAAGAACTTGAGCTCCTGAAGTGTGGTTGCCCGGAAAATTTGTTGCGGGATGCATTATTGCAAAGCTTCCTCAATCCTGGAGGACTGTTGCCATAAACCTTAAACACCAAAGGCAAGAGATGTCTATTGAGAATCTCATTGGTTTCTGTACCTTGAGGAAAATGCAAAGGCGAAAGACGCACACCCAAAGGGAGCCGAGGCAGCCCAGTCAAGCGCCAATGTGGTGCAGAAGAACTTCCACAACAAGTTCAAGGGGAAGAACAAGGTCTTTCATACTACCAACTTCAAAAAGAATAAGAAGAACAAGCCACAGGATCTCTGCTTTGTGTGTGGAGAGGTTGGACATTGGGCTCCAAACTGCAAGTAGCGCAAAGGAAGGAAGAATCAGAATGGATAGAACTCTAAGTCTGTCAAAGTGACCATGAGCAACAATGATAAGGGTGCATCCGAGTATGGTAATTTACCTACTGTTTTGTCAATTTGTCAGTCTAAAGATTGGTGGATCGGCACCGGTGCTAATATTCATGTGTGTGCTGATATCTCTTTATTTTCTTCTTATCAGGTCACAAGAGATCTCTCCGTCTTGATGGTAAACGGATCACATGGTTCTGTTCGTGGTGTTGGCACGGTGGATCCGAATTTTACTTCGATAAAGATTGTGCAGCTGAAGAACATGTAACATGTGCCCTCAATAAATAAGAATCTCGTTAGTGGTTCCCTTTTTTACAAAGAAGGTTTTAAGTTGGTATTTGAGTCCAATAAAGTAGTCGTTTCTAAGTATAGACAATTTATTGGTAAAGGTTATGAGTGCGGCTGTTTGTTCCGTCTTTCCTATCAGACTTTTGTAATAAGGTTGTGAACCATATTTGTGCCCCTGGCAATGATACCGATGTTTGGCATTCACGAAGATAAATTTAATTCCGAGTTTCACTTTAGCCAAAGGCTCTAAATGTCAAGCGTGTGTTCAAGCTAAGCAACCGCACAAGCCTCACAAGCTTATACAGGAAGCAAGAAACTTGGCACCGCTGGAGCTTATACATTCAGATCTATGTGAGATGAATAGTGTGTTGACTAAAGGTGAAAAGAAATACTTCATGATGTTGATAGATGATTCTACTACATTTTTCTATGTATATCTATTGAAAACTAAAGATGAGTCTCTACACCACTTTAAAATTTATAAGACAGAAGTTGAAAATCAACTTAAGAGGAAGATTAAGAGAGTCCGATCAGATCGTGGTGGAGAGTATTTCTCTAATGAGTTTGATTTATTTTGTGTGGAACATGACATTATTCATGAGAGACGCCTCCCCATTCTCCCCAATCTAACAGGGTTGCCGAAAGGAAAAAACCGTACTCTAACAAACTTGGTTATCGTCATGTTAGGTACTTCGGGTTTATCCAAGGCATGGTGGGGGGAGGCGATATTGACATCATGTCATGTCCTGCATAAAGTTCCCATAAAAGACAATGAAACTACTCCCTATGAATATGGGAGAATAGGAAGCTAACACTCTCGTACTTACGTACTTGGGGCTATTTGACAAAGGTGAATTTGATAATTTCCAAAAAGCGTAAACTTGGACCGAAGACCATAGACTGTGTCTTTCTTGTCTATGCTCATCATAGCATCGGTTACAAATTTCTAGTGGTGAAATCTGAGGTACCTGACATGAAAGTCGATACAATTATGGAGTCTAAGATGCTACATTCTTTGAGGATATTTTTCTGATGAAAGATATGCCTAGTACATCTAGCCAGGAATCTGTTGAAACTCCTGAACCTGCCATTCCCATGGAATATTATGAACGAGTACATGATAAAATTCCTGAGGAGGTAGACAATGAAGTTCCTATAAGCAACAAGAGACAGAGGATTGCAAATTCCTTTGGTGATAACTTCATTGTCTATCTCGTGGATGATATTCCCACCTCTATTTCATAGGCTTATGCATCTCCTGATGTAGACTACTAGAAAGAGGCTTTTCATAGCGAGATGGATTCCATCATGGATAACGAAACTTGGGAGATCACTGATCGTCCTTATGGGTGCAAACCTGTTGGATGTAAGTGGGTATTCAAAAATAAGCTTATGCCTGATGGTACGATTGAAAAGTACAAGGCTCGGCTTGTTGCCAGGGTTTATACCCAAAAATAAGGCGAAGATTTCTTTTTTACTTATTCGCATGTGGCTAGATTGACCACTATTCGAGTTCTACTCTCATTGGCTGCCTCACATGGTCTTATCGATCACCAAATGGACATCAATATAGCTTTCCTTAATGGAGAGTTGGATGAGGAAATTTATATGGATCAGCCAGATGGTTTTGTAGTAGATGGTCAAGAAGGCAAGGTGTGCAAGATACTGAAATCTTTGTATGGCCTAAAACAAGCACCTAAGCAATGTCATGAGAAGTTTGATCAAACTTCAACATCTGCTGGCTTTTTTGTAAATGAAACCGAAAAATGCGAATACTATCGCCATGGTGGGGGGCGAAAGAGTTATAAATTGATTGTATGTTGATGACATATTGATTTTTGGGACAAATATGATTGTCATCGAACAGGTCAAGAGTTTCTTGTCTAAATTTTTTGACATGAAAGACCTTGGAGAAGCTGATGTTATTCTAAACATCAAGCTACTGAGAGATGAGAATGGCAGAATTATACTTCTGCAATCTCACTATGTGGAGAAGGTTTTGAGTTGCTTTGGCTACTCAGATTGTACCCTTCACCGACACCATATGATCCTTGTAAGATGCTTCGAAAGAACAAAAGAACAACTAGAGATCAGCTGAGATACCCTCAGATTATTGGCTCGTTAATGTATTTAGCTAGCGCAACAAGGCCTGCCATCGTGTTTGTTGTGAGCAAACTTAGCCGGTTTGTTTCCAATCTAGGAGATGATCATTGGTATGCTCTTGAGAGAGTAATGCGCTATCTAAAGGGTACATCGAGTTATGGTATTCACTATACCAGAGACCCTGCGGTACTTGATGGGTATAGTGACTCAAATTGGATCTCTGATGCTGATGAGTTGAAGGCCACAAGTGGATATGTATTAACTCATGGTGGAGGCGATGTTTCATGGAAGTCTTGCAAGCATACCATCTTAACAAGGTCAACAATGGAAGCAGAACTCACAACACTAGATACATCTACTGTCGAAGTAGATTGGCTTTGTCAACTCTTGATTGACTTGCCGATTGTTGATAAACTTGTGCCGGCTATCCTTATGAACTGCGACAATCAAACTGTGATCATATAAGTGAGTAGTTAAAAGGATAATATGAAGTCATCAAGACATATAAAGAGAGGATTGGCATCTGTTAGGAAAATGAGAAACTCCGGAGTAATAGCATTGGATTATATTTAAATAGTTAAGAATCTAGCAGATCCTTTTACAAAAGGTCTATCAAGAAATATGATAGATATTGCATCAAAGGATATGGGTTTGAGACCCACATGAGTTACCGTGGTAGTAACCCAACCTATGTGATCGGAGATCCCGTGAATTAGGACCTGGGGAAACAAGCCAGTGGCTAACTGGAGGAGAGTAACTTTTACTAACCCACTCCGCTGAAGATGTATTACTCTCACGATCTGTATGGAAGGTTGAATTAGTCTTAATGTGTTCATAGGCTTGTATAAGCCAAGATGCTATCCTACAAAGCAGTCTTGAAAGAACGCACCTATGTGAGCCCGACTGCTGGTTACAGTCTATGATGTAAGGTAATCTCTAGGAAGCTCATGAAAAAGGCCATGAGTGTGACTTATATGCTCCACCCGAGGGGTAGCCTTCGGCAGCCTAGTATCAATATGACATTAGGTGAAATTCATTTACACAAAACTGGCAATTCAAGGCTTAGTCCATTGACAGTTGTTGATGAGCGTAGTCTAGTGCTCTAGGTGGAAGTTCAACTTAATAGTCTCTACTGAAAAATGCTGTTATATCAAAACAGTGATTTGGAACAGAATAATGTGATGTGCCAATGAGACTTTATGGGGGATTGTTGTAATTTGAGGTATATTTGCCTGTTGGGATTTTAGCCCATAACAAATACAAATTCTGAAATTATCTTTGGCTCATTATTGTGGCAGCTCATGTGTGTGCTAGTGGAGCTAA
Source organism: Avena atlantica (assembly GCA_910589765.1). Classification (NCBI taxonomy): domain Eukaryota; kingdom Viridiplantae; phylum Streptophyta; class Magnoliopsida; order Poales; family Poaceae; genus Avena; species Avena atlantica. The sequence goes on from OU342737.1 coordinate 122,090,268, forward strand.
AGTTTAGCCTCATATTGCTAGTAAAAAGGGAGTTGGAACACCTTATATAGTAGAGAGTTGCACCACTCACTAAGGTGTGAGAAGAAGAGAAGCCCTCGCGCACTCCTCCTACGACGCCACCCGTCTCGCCTCGCCTCGACACGATGCGCGCGCGCCGTGGGTTGCGGGAATCTCGTCGAGACGAGCTGACGCGGACCCTAGGCATTGATACGTCCTAAACGCATCTATAATTTTTGATGTTCCATGCTTGTTTAGTATCAACTTTGCTTTGTTTTGTCTAAACTTTAAGGTATTTTTATATGTTTTCTGGGACTAACCTATAAACAAGATGCCATAGTGCCAGTTGCCTGTTTTCTGCTGTTTTTGGTTCCAGAAAAGCTAGAAAATAAATATTCTCGGAATTGGACAGGACAAAATCCAAAGTCAATATGTCACCGAGGAGAACACGGAGCCAGAAGACAAGACGGAGGAGGGCCACGAGGGGCCCACACCCCTGGCCGCGTAGCCAGGCCTGGCCCACGCCTGGGGGTGAGTGTCGTCGGATTGTCAACAAGTATGCCATAGGGGGTCCTAGTGGCGTTGGAAAGATGGGGTGTGAGACGTCGGATGTTCGAGGAGCGGTGAGCACAAGTTTACCCAGGTTCAGATTCGACTACGGCGATCAGATCCTACTCCTGCTAGCTACCTAGTAATATATAGGCGTAAGCCGGATGTTACAGCGGATTACAAGAGAGGTTCGCCTGTCCGAGTTGTGATTGTGGTAGTACGATTGGTTGTGCCCTAAAGGCTTCCATAGGGCCAGTTTATATAGTCACCGGGACCTAGGGTTACAGGAGAGACCTATCCGGCTATGTTATAGAGTCGGTAACTAGATACAGCTTGGACTACAAGTAATACTACATGCTTTAAGTCGGTAACTCTTCTGGGCCTTGTCGTAGACGGAACTGGGTCCTCCTCTTTCTCCGATAGGGCCGCCCGTGAAGCATAGCTCTAACCCGTTGGTCGGCTACCCTGGTCAGCGAGTCCTGTGGGTATACCCGGAAAGTATATCCCCAACAGTAGGCCCCGAAAGTCTCCAAGATCCAAAGTCGGATAAATCGTCTAGCTTGATGGTTTCTTCGTGTTCCGAAATCTTGAAGGGTTCCTGAAAACTTCATTTAGTAGTATAGTATTCCGAGTCAATTGAGTAAGATATGCTCTGTCCCGATTTCAGTCTTTTCCTTGCTCAGTTTGAAACATGAGCCGGATTTTATAGCGGCGTGCGGGCTGACAACTTTTTAGACCAAGTCTTGTCACTGACAAGAGTCCTATTGACACGACCGTTTGTGGGTCCGTTCTTTATGGAACAGAACGATGTTTCAATGCTTACGCGAAAATCGAGGGGGCGGAAGAGTCGCAAGGAAGCTACCTCCCTCTCTCCTATACGCGTGGCGCTAATTGTGCGAATCAACGTACGAATCTTGGCACAGAGGTAAATAAAAGAGAGGAGAAAACCCTTCTCTCAGATTTATCTTTCCACCGATTCATGCATTGCCTCCTCGTACTCCTCGAGCGCTTCGCAGCCATTCCCATCTACACATCTCAAGAAAAATCTCTCTCCCCCACCAGTCCTTCTCCTCCAAGATCAATGGCGTCAGCCTCAGGCTCAGGAGCGGCGGCGGGTTCATCGGCGGCGCATGAGAAGAAGATGCGGGGCCTCTGGGTTCCCAGCGTCATGGATGACGCCGAACTCCAGGTCATGGAGGACGAAGGATTGCCAGCCCCTGGCGCATGGTGGAGCGCCTCAGGGCACACCTTTCCCGCCCCGCGCGACAGCGAGAGGGTGTTGTTCGACACGAACGTCGACCGTGGCCTCAGCTTGCCACCATCGGACTTCTTCGTCGAGGTCCTCAACTATTGCGGTGTGCAACTCCATAATATCCCTCCCAACTCTCCGCTCGAGCTTAGCACTCACGCAGCTATGTGCGAGGGGTTTCTTGGCATTAGGACAAGTCTCACCCTTTTCCGGTACTACTATGGTACCCGGAAGAATTCCATTAGCGCCGGTGTGCCCTACACCACTGGCACCCTTAGATTAGTCCTTAGGAGAAACCGTGTTTATCCTAGGATTAACGCTAGTGAAGCCGTCAAACGCTGGGCTGGAACCTTCTTTTATCACAAGGATATTCCGGCTCCTGGAAAGGCGGAAGGTCTTCCGGTGTTCGCCGACGGTGCCGCTCCCCACCAAAGGTCATGGGACGCGGAGGCGCCGGAGCTGTCAGATATCTTGATCCTCGCTAAAAGGCGGATTGAGTTTCCAATGAAGCAAGAGGGCCTTCGTGGATCCGACTTGATCCACTGCTGGTTGGAGTGCCGGATTCAGCCTCTGCAGCACCACGGGGACTGCCTCATGCACTAGATCACCAGCGACAAGAAGGACAAGATGCGGGTTAGTTTGAGCCAGATTCCGACGAAGGACTACAAGACCCTTATGCAATATTTGATCAAGGAAAGAGTGGAATAGAAAGTTCCGGATGTCTCCATGAAGATGTTTACGTCCAACCGTCCTCTGACTTCGGTAAATATTGCGACTCTGCTTTCGCGTTTTGTCAGTTTTTTCTGTTCTATTCATTCTCCAACTTTATTTTCACCGATGACTTTGTCAGCTCGAGAAACTCCCTGAGTCTGAGCTAGCTCCACTAGAGGGCTATCTCTCAGACGATCCGGAGGGAACAGAGGATGACGAGGTGCAAGAAGTTCCCGCCTACGCCTCCAAGAAGCACAAGGCGAAAGAAGTTGTTGTCACTTCTGGTAGCCAAGTGCTGCCAGTAGTTAAAAAGTAAGCACCCTGTCCTTTGTTTTCAATATCTTGTACCTTTCTTTCTTTCTTTCTTTCCAGAGCACACCTGATATTCGGATTTTCGTGTTCTAGAGCTAAAGCAGTTTTGAAGAGTAAGACCAAGCCGGGCAAGCAACTGCGTCAGCAGAAACTTGTCGTCTCCCCTGCCATGCTGCCACCGACTCCATCCAGTACTCCATCAGCACCAGAGGCTTCTGCCTCTCCTGATGCTGGCAATACCTCGCAAGCCTTGGTCACCGTTGGTGGCCAAGCAACTAACAAGGGTGAACCCGTCAAGGGTAATGATCCCATGGTAATTTCTACAGGAAGTTTGGATAAAGTGGCCGGCTCTGCTGTCTCTGGCCTAAAGAGGAAAAAGAAGGAAGAGATCCTCAGGCTGGCTCAGTCCAGCCTTGAGAAGCAAACCTTAACCGCAGAGGTAGCGAGCCAGGAGCAAGAGGATGTCAAGTTGGTTAGCCTCCTAGACCAAAATTTTGTCTAGGATGCTAAGATAGAGTCTGGATAACTCCTAGCAACGGATGTTCCCCCTCTCCCTTGCCGAGAAGGTGTTTCACAACACCAAACTCAGATTTGAGAAGTTGCACTTGGAACACATTGTAAGTTTCCGATTCTTATTTGCATTTATTTTATTATCATATCCTATAGCCCCCAAGCATAAAGTCGGATAAACATCATTGGATACGAGTTGATGCTTTTAGGTTGCAAAAGAACAATATAGTGTAGCCCCCAAGGCTCGTGCTGTATTTTTACTTAGTTAAATTTGCAGGCCGAGTCTTAGTAGACGTCTGACGGTATTTCCATCTTCTAAAGTATAGAAAATTGCATATTCCAACCAGAAATTGCTCAAGAACATTTGTAATAAACGCAAGGAGATAAAATCCTCGCGCCTTGAGAATTCAAAGTTGCAAGTTGAGAAAAACGAAGCAGAAGGTAATTTTCGGCTTCCTTTTTTTCAATTAGCTATTGTTATAGTCAAACTTGTTTTATCCAACTGATATTTTCCCTTTGTAGAACTCTTGTGCGAGTCCAGCAAGATGGTAGAGCAATCCGAGAACTATAAGGTCTTGGAACTGGAAAATGCTGAGCTCCGGGACAAGCTTGAGAAGCTAACCATTGAATCGGAGAAATCCATAGCCGCTGTCCTAGAGTCAAGCAACCATGAGACCGTGAGGCTCGAGAAGATGTTGGCCCTCTGAGACAATCAAGTGGATGAACTTCGGAAGGACCTTGATAGTCAGAGGGATCTGGCCCAGGCCACAGAAAGCGAACTGAACAAACTCCGCAAGGAGCATGCTCAGTGGAATTATTCTGTGCTACGTAATATTTCTGACTTACGTTTTACATTGATTTTTCGAATTTCTTTTCAGTTGAATTTTGACTTTTGGTTCTTTTCCAGCACTCCTGAATATTTCCGACTCTCCTACCTCGGAACCTCGCCTCAAGAGCATCAAGCTTGTCGGAGATATCTTGTTCGACTTCCGCCAGACTCTTGAAGAGGCTGACGAGTCGGTCAAGCTTTCCGACTTGCACAAGATTTCATTGCAAGAGGTGAGGGACAAGGCTAAGGAGATTCCGAAGCTTACCGAGGACTAGAAGATATCCTACGCTCGGACTGCTCTTACCATGGTGATGAGCCACCACAGCGAGATGGAAATCTGGCATGTCACCAAAGGTGTCGCCGAGGAGGATGATGAGGGCAACCCACAGGACATCAAGGCAATCCAAGATTCTTGTGCAGGTTTTGCTTTCGTGTGATGGAGATGACCAACTATAAGATGCCATTTTTCAAATCTGTCGCCGTGCCTCCCTCGCCTCAAGATCCAGAAGACAGCCTTGCAGCTTCCGAGTCTGAGATTCAGGGTGACAACAATGTCGACTCTAGCGCTCCACCTTCTTCATCACCACCACTTGGCTCTGCAACATAAACAATATTTATGCATTATTCTGAACTTTTGGGCAATGTAATGATGGAAACAATGTTTTTATTTGTGCCGGCCTATAAAAACTGATGGTTTTACTATCATAGCAATTATGTTTATATATTTTATGTGTTGCTTGAAAATTTTCTAAAGCACTCTTTGGTTTATGCATATACTTGTTTTATCTGGCTCTCTGCCTCGTCCCTTTCATGGGACGGCCAACCTTTGGCACAGAAACTTTGCCGAGCAACGGAGCGCAATTGCTAAACTAGTTTAAACTCGGAAACAAAGCCGGCTTCCAGTACCAACAACTCATTACTCGGAAAATACCGCGTCTAAGCAATCATATAAAATACCAAAGTATAGACAATAAATTTAATTTTTTACCCTAAGGTAACAATTTTTAGATATTCAAAAATTGTAACCAGAACGAACATGAGCATAAAGTACTTTCAAGCATTCTAGGATTTTTGAAAATGACATGCTCTTTTGGAAATAAGATGGCAAAAAACTTCTCAAAGATAACATATGAGGAAACCAATACTTTATTTCACTTTGAACATGTACATATATGAGGAAACCAATACATTGTTAAAAAGTAAGTACCCTGTCCTTTGATTTCAGTATCTTGTACCTTTCTTTCTTTCTTTCCAGAGCACACCTGATATTCGGATTTTCGTGTTCTAGAGCTAAAGCAGTTTTGAAGAGTAAGACCAAGCCAGACAGCAAGCCGAGAAAGCAACTGCGTCAGCAGAAACTTGTCGTCTCCCTGCCATGCCGCCACCGACTCCATCCAGTACTCCATCAGCACCAGAGGCTTCTGCCTCTCCTAATGCTGGCAATACCTCGCAAGCCTTGGTCACCGTTGGTGGCCAAGCAACTAACAAGGGTGAACCTGTCAAGGGTAATGATCCCATGGTAATATCTACAGGAAGTTTGTATAAAGTGGCCGACTCTGCTGTCTCTGGCCTAAAGAGGAAAAAGAAGGAAGAAATCCTCATGCTGGCTCAGTCCAACCTTGAGAAGCAAAACTTAACCGCAGCGGCAGGGAGCCAGGGGCAGGAGGATGTCAAGATGGTTAGCCTCCTAGACCAAATTTTGGTCCGGGATGCTAAGATAGAGTCTGGCGAACTCCTAGCGACGGATGTTCCCTCCCTCTCCCTTGCCAAGAAGGTGTTTCACAACACCAAACTCGGATTTGAGAAGTTGCACTTGGAACACATTGTAAGTTTCCAATTCTTATTTGTATTTATTTTATTATCATATCCTCTAGCCCCCAAGCATAAAATCGGATAAACATCATTGTATCCGAGTTGATGCTTTTAGGTTGCAAAAGAACAATGTAGTGTAGCCCCAAAGGCTTGTGCTATATTTTTACTTAGTTAAATTTGCAGCCCGAATCTTAGTAGCCGTCTGACGGTATTTACGTCTTCTAAACTTACAAAAAATTGCATCTTCCAACCAGGAATTGCTCAAGAACATTTGTAATAAACGCAAGGAGATCAAAGCCTTGCGTCTTGAGAATTCAAAGTTGCAAGTTGAGAAAAATGAAGCAGAAGGTAATTTTTTTTGGCTTCCTTTTTGTCAATTAGATATTGTCATAGTCAAACTTGTTTTGTACGACTGATATTTTCCCTTTGCAGAACTGTTGTGCGAGTCCAGCAAGATGGTAGAGCAATCCGAGAACTATAAGGTCTTGGAACTAGAAAATGCTGAGCTCCGGGACAAGCTTGAGAAGCTAACCATTGAATCGGAGAAATTCATAGCCGCTGTCCTAGAGTCAAGCAACCATGAGACCGTGAGTCTCGAGAAGCTGTTGGCCCTCCGAGACAAACAAGTGGATGAACTTCGGAAGGACCTTGATAGTTAGAGGGATCTGGCCTAGGCCACATAAAGCGAACTAAACAGCCTCCACGAGGACCATGCTAAGTGGAATTATTCTGTGCTAGGTAAGATTTCTGACCTACGTTTTATGTTGAATTTTCAACTTTCTTTTCAGTTGAATTTTGACTTTTGGTTCTTCCCCATCCCCCTGAATCTTTTCGACTCTCCTACCTCGGAACCTCACCTCGAGCGCATCAAACTTGTCGGAGATATCTTGTTCGACTTCTGCCAGACTCTTGAATAGGCTGGCGAGTCGGTCAAGCTTTCCGACTTGCACAAGATGTCAGTGAAAGAGGTAAGGGACAAGGCTAAGGATATTCCGAAGCTTATCGAGGACTGTAAGATCTCCTACGCTCGGACTGCAGCCCAGACTGCTCTTACCATGGTGATGAGCCACCACAGCAAGATGGAAATCTGGCATGTAACCAAAGGTATCGCCGAGGAGGATGATGAGGGCAACCCACAGGACATCAAGGCAATCCAAGATTCTTGTGCAGGTTATGCTTGTCGTGTCGGGGAGATGATTAACTATACGACGCCATTTTTCGAATCTGTCGCCATGCCTCCCTCGCCTCAAGAGCCAGAAGACAGCTGTCGTGGTGGTGGCATGGCAGATGCCATGGGTAGGCTTAAGTTGGGGGCCAATGGATGCTAGTGGGATCTGGGGAGGGAAGATGCAGTGATTTCTACACACAGTAAGCTAGAACCCAATCTTTATTCCACCTCAATGAAGCTACAAGTGCTCCTCGAGCTGTCTCAGAATGAAGAAGAAGAAGATACAACTTGAGCCCTCTAGAGAAAAATGAATCGATCCCCTCTCCAGGACGCTCTTCCTCTCCTTATAAAGGAGTCCCTTGGTTCCTCCTAGGGCTGATGTGGACAAGCATATTCTCGGAATATGCTTGTCCCAAAGTGGTAACTCGGCGGACCTCTTTCTGTTTGCCCCCTCTATCGATGGCAAAGACCTAGAGCCCATCACATGTGAGCCTCAGGCCTGAGTACTATCACCTCCGTGACGCTCCTCTGCTGCTCTGCTTCTTGTCTCTAGCACTTGGCACTGTGCAGATTCCTCACATATGGTAGCTAGGGTTTGACTTTGGGAACTACCTCCTTCTTCTGCAAGCTTCCCTTAACTCAGCCTCGCCTAACATAACTCGGCTCGACCTTCACCTGCATTTAAGTTAATCAATAGCGCCTGGCCGACATGACCCATACGTCAATTGCCTGATTCAGGATAGGTCATGTCTTATTCGGCCGATCCTTGCATAAATCGGCCGAACCACGCCATGACCCGGCCTTGGATATGAAGGGTCCCTTCCCTCTCTCAGCTATCTTGACCCTACATGGGGTAATCCCCCCAACATTAGTCCCCGAAGATGGTGCGGTCATGCCGTATACCTCGGTCGGACCACATCAGTTTCCTGATATTCACTTTTTTTATCTTTCTATCCGACATAATTCTTAGTCGGTGTTTTTATCATTTAATTTCCTTTTATATTCATCCTCGATTTCCGAGTTATGACCCTTCTTCCGAGTCACTTTCCTTCGCCCGAGGTATCTTTTCAGCTTCTCCGGTAAGCTTCGTCCTACGTGTTCCAATCATTACCTTTCGTATCATTTTTTGTATCGCTACAGTGCATCCTGACAGTGCTACAATAATTACTGTGACAGTCCTATCGGTGAAGTGACTCTTCAATCACTGCAATAGTTATTGTGGCCCGATCTCCTCTTGTGCCGTGTGGTCCTTGCTTTGGCTCCAATCATCAATCGTGTATGCATGGTACACGCCCGTTTGTGGTTACAGTGCTGCATCTGTGATCCCACTACTGCACGCCTCATGCGGTTATAAGTAGGGGAGTGGGGATGGGTTGGCTCACTTTCCCCTTCTCCACTTCCCTTGTCTTCCTTCTTGCGCCGCCGCCACCGTGCTCCTGCTCTAGAGACCATGCCGCCACGCTTCCACTCTCGCAAGCGCGCCGCTGCGCTTCTGCTCTAGCGACCACGCCATCACGCTCCTCCTCACGCGCCGTGCCCCCATTGCTCGGCCCTTTCTTGTCGCGTTTCGCCTCTGCCTGGGGTTTTCTGCGGCGGTTCTTCTTCTTTACCGCCGTCGCGCTCATCGTCGCTGCGACGGGGCCTTGGATTTTGAGGCCTCTTCCCGTTACCAGTGAATCCTCCATTGGCTCCTCCGACGAGCCCATGTCGAGCGCGCTTAGCGGCGCCGTCGTGGGGGAAGAAGATCTCATGGTGGGACCGGAACGAGGCTCTTGGCAAGGATCCACGGTTACTCGCCGAGAGATCGAGTGGATACGCAAGACCCGCCGAGTTCTCGCCGAGGTACAATTTTGCTTACCCGACAAAGAATCCTCCCCCGTACTTCAGGACGGCGAGTATGTAGTGTTCATGTCGCATTTTGCTAGGGGATTCGGCCTTCCTCTTAGTGATTTTGCTAGGAATTTTCTTGATTTCTTTGGCCTGTAGCCTTCTCATCTGCTGGCTAAACCCATAGCCTCTCTCTCGGCTTTCATCTCGGCCTCTGAGGAATACTTCGGCCTCTGGCCTTCCGTAGATGTATGGTCGAAGTTTTTTCATATCCAAGCTAACGTAGTGTCGGATAAGTCACTTCATCCCTCTGAGAAATCTCTAACTCAGTGCGGGGCTGCTTCCATTACACCCCGGAAAAATTCCTTGTTCCCCCGAGTCACATGCCTAGAGTCCTGCAAGAAATGACATAGGTCGTTCTTCTATGTCAATAACACTAGTTCGGAGGACAAGATTCGGCTCCCTGCTTTCTCTATTGGCCCTCCTTCCAAACAGAATTGGCTCTATAATCCGAAGAAGACCAATGCTCTTGCCAAAGCATTCGAACTTTCGCTAAAAGAGTTAACTCGGGCCGGGCTTCATGGAGAAGATATGATGGCCACGTTCGTCAGTAGCCGAATCTGCCCTTTTCAACTCTGCTCCCATAAACTCTGCTATATGAGCGGTCCTTTGGATCCCAACCGAGTTTCCACGGTTGAGCTTGACGACGTTCAGATCCAGAAGCGCATCCAGGCTATCTTCAAAACTGAGATGCCCGAGGAATGGGTGTGGGCGATGAAACCCTTTTCCCGTGACAATCCCCCGCCTCAGGTAATTTGGATACGAATTGTTTCATCTGAGTCATTTTCCTTTGATTGATCTACTAACTTATGTCTGCTCTCACTGCAGAAATTTTCCGAGCAAGTCACAGAAGATGCCGAGGTGCTGGCTCTTCCTTGGATCGCTGATCGCAGTACCCCGGACAACGGAGAACCTGACCCGGAGGAATTTATTCCTAAGCGCGAGGCTGCTCCCGCTTGCACCCGAGGTAGAACCTCGGCCCGCGCTGACGAAGGTGATTCGGACGACGTCCAAATTCTCGAGGTAGTTGTCGCGGTGCTTATCTCTTACGCATTTCCGGCTCCTTCTTTCCCAGCTAATCCGTCTGGTCAGGTCCATGATGCCGTTCCCCTTGCTTCCGAGGCTCCCGCTCCGTCGAAAAAGCGTGCTGCCTCGAACGATCCTTCTGATGCAGTTCCTAGGAAGCGAACTAAGAAATCCTCCCAGCACATCCCAAAGTGCAAAGCCATGCCGGGAGTCTCTGGGTAAGTTTCCCTGCATGTTTTAACTTGTATTTTTTGTTTCTCTCTTTCTTTCTATAAATTGGTATTTATTTTTACTTTGGCAGTGCTCCTCTTTCTGTCAAACCCAGTGGTCCGAGTATGACGTCTCACGTTTCTCGGCCACTTTCGCCATCGCCTCCAGAAGATGTTCGAGTTCCTAGTCCTCCCCGTGATAGTTCTGCTCCCTTGCCAACTAACAACCCGCCTTGGCGAGACGGGAGTGAAGTTCCTCCTGGCGCTGACGCCGACATAAATATGTCGGATCGTTCAGATGATCTGGCAGCTTTCTCTAAGGTCTCCGAAGTCTCCCACGTCGAGCCTCTTTCTACCGAAGTTCCTGCTACTTCGGCTTCTGCCGAAGTTCTCGCTACTTCGGCTGCTGCCGAAATTCCCGCTACTTCGGCTGCTGCCGAAGTTGGCTCTACCTCGGCCGCTGTTGAAGCACATGCTCCCTCTGCCGCAGCAGTTATCGCTCCGAGTACGATACCTTGCTCTAAATATTTTCCCACTGCTAAAGTCTCTATCAAGACCAAGAAGGATGGCACTGCCAAATCTATGCCATCTCAAAAAGGAAAGTCTGGTTCCTCACCGCCGACCGTTACCAACATGCTCCGCAAAGGGGCCACTGTGGCCAAACCCGCGTCTGTCTCTGCCGCCGATACACAGCTCGTGCTCCACAAGAGCCCGGCGGCAGAGACAGCTGCATAGCAGGCGCGTGAAGCTAAAGGCAAAGTTTTTATGTGTACTGAGAGCGGCGGTAGTGTCGGATCATTGGTGGAGTATGCCAACAACTGGAATGCTGCCGACTAGCTTGAGGGTAATTGCGGTGACCCAGCATACCACTGCATGATGTAGTATACTATAGTCGTTGACATAACACCAATGAAACACCGTTCACTAGTATTACATCCCTCAGAATGGCACAACAGAAACACAACGGGTCCAATACATGGCTAAAGGTTACAACTCACTCTTTACATAAGATCTAGAGAACACTCTAGTTTAAAGAAAGAGAAAGAACTTCTTATGAAGAAGAGTCAAAGATAAACAACGCAAAAACCATTATACTACTAGAACTAGTATTTTAACTACGGGTTTGGTGTTGCTGCTATTGCAACGCACTACAAAGATAGGTTCTTTGGCTAGAGATTTTATTCCTATCTAATCAGTAACTTCGTCTTCACTTGAGATGAGTATATGTTGTTTTCTTTGTCTTTATTGAAAAGCTTTAGCTCTTGACGATTCCTGGAGCATAACTTGATGTAGACATCTTCTTACTGGCTTCAGAATCTAGCAAGGGTTAATAAGATACTTTGAGTACGAGCGTACTCAACAAGTTCACTAGAAAAGAAGTGTTTGATGCACTATAACTACAACCACAGACCGTAGGTCGTAGTCAATGCAAGTTTTCATAAACATTTCTTCAAAGGTTGATTTTATTCTGAAAAGCTATGTCCGTCAGCCTTCACGGGTTTACTAGAACCTTCATGGGGTTCCTTTCCCGCCGCGTTCGCAGCTCCTTCCCGGAACAAGGAGTAACAAGTTACAGTTCTTACACTTTGCAGAGGTGCGTCACTTTACCCATGAGAGATCAACTCTTTGTTGCACAACCGGGCAGCTTATTCCCGTCCACAATTCCATGATGTGGGGCCCAGAAGATGATCCAAGCCAATCACTGCCCCCTTCGCGACCTCGCATGCCTCCTTGGTGTACACCATGCCCACATAAAGAATTACGGCAATGGTTTGTACAAACTGTTAGTGTTGGAGATATGCCCTAGAGGCAATAATAAATGTAGTTATTATTATATCTTTGTGTTTATGATAAATGTTTACATTCATGCTATAACAGTATTAAACGGAAACATTAATACTTGTGTGATTTGTAAACTAAAATAGAGTCCCTAGTAAAGCCTCTTTATAATACTAGCTTGTTGGTTAATAGACGATCGTGGTTTCCTGATCATGAACATTGAGATGTTGTTAACAACAATATCAAATCATTAGGATAATGGTATGATGGACATACTCCTATAGATAAGCGTAGCATAAAGATCAAGTCCTTTTAAATAGTTCAATTGCTATAAGCTTTCTGATACATAGTAACCTAATTCCTTCGACCATGAGATCATGCTAATCACCATCACCGGAAGGATGCTTTGATGACGTCAAACACCACACCGTAACTGGGTGGCTATAAAGACGGCATTGAGTATTCGGAAAGTATGGGTTGAGGCACATGGATCAAGAGTGGGATTTGTCCATCCATCTGACGGATAGATATACTCTGGGCCCTCTCGGTGGAATGTCATCCAATTAGCTTGCAAGCATGTGAGTGGCTCACAAGGGATCACATACCACGGGAACGAGAAAAGAGTACTTATCGATAACGAGGTTGAGCTAGGTATGCAGAGATACCGACGATCAAAACCTCGGATAAGTAAACTATCGTGAGAGAAAGGGAAATTGGTATCGTATGTAAGTGGTTCATTCGATCGCAAAATAATCATAGAAATATGTGGGAGCCATATGAATTTCCAGATTCCTCTATTGGTTATTGATCAGAGAAGTATCTCGGTCATGTATGCATAATTTACGAACCGTAGGGAGACACACTTAAGGATTCAATGTTGTTTAGTAGATATGGAATGTTAGTAGGGATGCCGAATGTTGTTCGGAGTCTCGGATGGGATCCGGGATATCACGAGGAGATCCGAAATGGTATGGAGAATAAGATTCATATAATGAAAGTCCTATTTCGGAGTTCGGGAAAGTTTCCGATGATTTCATTGGAGAGGTTCTAGAAGAGTCTAGAAGGTTCACCGGTCCGAAAGGAGAATGGTCCATGAATGTGTCATGGGTAAGTGGAATGATTGGATCATGTCCAAGGTCACTTGGTGTTGGCACTTGCAAGAGAGAAAAAAAGCTCTAAATTGAAAGTCAAACGGGAAGTTTGAAAAGTCAAACTGGAACAATGGTTTCCTAGTGGGAGAAGAAACAAGTCCTTCTCTCAATTCAACTTGGGTTTGGGTTTGGATTCAAACCCACCCCTCCCAAGGCTGCCCCTCCCTCTCATAAATAGAGGGGGAGGGCTGCCCCAAACAACACAAGTTCCAAGCCCTCTCCACGAGCCGTCGCCGCCGCCTAGCGCTGCCGCTGCCCGCCGCCAGCGCCGCCGCTCGCCGCAGCCGCCGCGCGCCGCTGCCTTGCGCCGCCGTCGGTCCGTCGCCGCCACCCTAGCCGCCGCCGACACCTCCTCCTCCACCCGGATCTCTAAACCCTAGTTTTCCGGGAAATCCTAATCCACCTTAACTCGCATCCGGCTTAGGCGAAGCCCTGCGGGATCTTCCCTCTACTTCCGACACCACGCCGTCGTGCTGCCGGAATCGCGAGGGAGAACTACAACCTCCGCTGCCTGCTGGAACAAGGGAGAGGAAGGTATTCATCGAGTACCGAAGGTGTGACCGACTGTGGAAGCGCTGCCGGAACGCAGCGCCGGAAGGATCGTCTACGCGATCTTGAGATCGGCAAGTGTACGACTACATCACCCACGAGAATCTGCTCTCGTTAACCGCTTTGGAATCTTCAAGGGTGAGTTCTTCTATCGACTCGTTGCTACAATCTAGTAGATAGATCTTGGCTTGTTTGTGTGCATGCGGTAGAATTTTTTTGTTTTCCATGCTACGAACCCCTATAGTGGTATCAGAGCCGTGTGTATATGTAGATCTGTTGCACGAGTAGAACACAATGGTCATTGTGGGCGGTGGTGCTTTTATTATCAATTGCTTTTTGTGTACTTTGCATCTTGCGGTATGATGGGATGAAGCGGCCCGAGCTAACCTTACATGACATCGTTCATGAGACTTGCTCCATGCTTAACATGCAACTTGTATTGCATAAGTGGCTTTGCGGCTGTCTGTCTCTCCCATTATAGTATAGATTCAATTTACAACGGGCACTTGATAGTTCAAGCATCAATGTTGTGGTTCTTGTTCGTAAGTTAGAACGACACTTACTGAAAGCCCCAAACCACGTAAAATATGCAAAGAAAATTAGAGGCGTCTAACTTTGTTTTGCAGGGGTGTGCTGTGATGTGATATGGCCATGATTGTGATTATATATGATGTATGCAATGTTCCTTATTGTAAGTTGGCAACTGGAAGGAGCCATATGGTTGTCTTTAAATTCCGTTAAGACCCGCGTGTGTATTCAAAGTAGTTGTAATAGTTGAAGCTGGTGGACGACAACCATGAAACGGCGACATTGACCTTGACGCGATACCGGTGATGATGGAGATCATGTTCGTGCTTGAAGATGGAGATCGGAAGCATAAGAAGAAAGGACATATCATATCACATATTATGAATTGCATGTGATGTTAATACTTTATGCATCTTGTATTTCTTAGTTAACAACGGTAGCATTATAAGATGATCCCTCAAGCACACAAATTTCAAGTTTTAAAGTGTTCATCCTTAGTAAGCACCGTTGCTAAAGCTCGTTGTTTCGAAGCACCACGTGATGATCGGGTGTGTTAGATTCTGCGAGTGTATACAATGTGAGAAAGCTAGATTTGCTCATGCGAAAGCTAAGGTTTGATCTTGACGAGCCTAGCATATACAGACATGGTGTCGGAACACGGATCACCGAAAGGTAAAGCATGAGTCATATAGTAGATATGGTGAACATGTTGATTGTTCGCCATTGAAGCTACATCAACTCTCATGATGATCGGTTTTGATGTGGTGGATTTGGTTTGTGTGATCACTAAAACAATGTGAGGGATATTGTTTTGAGTGGGAGTTCACCTAGATTAATTTAACTATTAATTAGAACTCAATTTGTCATAAACTTAGTCTAAACTATTGCAAATATGTTGTAGATCAATGGCGGCCCCTACCATCAATTTTAATGCGTTCCTAGAGAAAGAAAAGTTGAAAAACAATGAAAGCAACTTCGCGGATTGGTTCCGCAATTTGAGGATTGTCCTCATTGCTGGTAATTTGACCTATGTGCTGGATGCACCGCTGGGTGACCCGCCTTCAGCTACTACTACCGATGAAGTAAAGAATGTTTACCTCACTCGGAAGAATCAGTACTCCACAGTTCAGTGCGCTATCTTGTATGGTTTGGAATCGGAGCTTCAGAAAAGGTTTGAGAACCATGACCCACATGATATTGTCCGTGAACTCAAAATGATATTTGAGGCTCACACGACAGTTGAGAGTTATGAGGCTTCTGAAAAGTTCTTTAACTGCAAGATGAAAGAGGGCAGCTCCGTCAGTGAGCACGTGCTTAAGATGTCTGGGCACGCAAACAAACTCCAAAGTTTGGGTATAGTGATTCCTAATTCTTTGGGGATTCACCGTGTCCTACAATCACTACCACCAAGTTACAAGAACTTTTTGATGAACTACAATATGCAAAACATGGACAAGACGTTGCCAGAACTCTTCTCCATGTTGAAATCTGCAGAAGTGGAGATCAAGAAAGATCACCAAGTGTTGTTGGTCAATAAGACCACCAAATTCAAGAAGCAAGGAAAGTCTAAGAAAAAGGGAAACTTCAAGAAGGGCGGTAAGAAAGTTACCGTGCCGGCGAAGAAGACCAAGGTTGGGCCTAAGCCTGATACTGAGTGCTTTTACTACAAGGGAGAAGGTCACTGGAAGCGGAATTTCCCAAAGTACTTGGCGGATTTGAAGAACGACAACATCAAGAAGAAAGGTATATCCGATATACATGTTATTGATGTGTATCTCACTAGTACTCGTAGTAGTGCCTGGGTATTTGATACTGGTTCGGTTGCTCATATTTGTAACTCGAAATAGGTATCACAGAATAAACGGAAGCTAGCGAAGAACAAGGTGACGATGCGCGTTGGAAATGGATCAAAGGTTGATGTGATCGCGGTCAGCACGCTACCTCTTCATCTACCATCGGGATTAGTTTTATACTTAAATAATTGTTATTTGGTGCCTGCGTTAAGCATGAACATTATATCTGGATCATGTTTATTGCGAGACGGTTACTTGTTTAAGTCCAAGAATAATGGTTGTTCGATGAGTAATATGTTTTATGCACATGCACCTTTGATATATGGTCTATTCTTATTGAATCTCGATTGTAGTAACACACACATAAATAACATTGAGTTTAAACGTTTGAAATTGAGCGATAACACGACATATATGTGGCACTATCGTCTTGGTCACATTGGAGTGAAGCATATGAAGAAACTCCATTCCGATGGACTTCTTGAATCACTTGATTTCGAATCACTTGAAAGATGCGAAGCATGTCTAATGGGTAAAATGACTAAGACTCCATTTTCTGGTATGATGGAGTGAGCTACGGACTTATTGGAAATCATACATACCGATGTGTGTGGTCCAATGAGTGTAGCATCGCGCGGTGGTTATCGTTATGTTCTTACCTTCACGGATGACTTGAGTAGATATGGGTATATCTATTTCATGAAACATAAGTCCGAAACTTTCGAGAAGTTGAAGGAATTTCAAAGTGAGGTAGAGAATCAGCGTAACAAGAAGATTAAATTTCTACGATCTGATCGTGGAGGTGAATATCTAAGTTACGAGTTTGGCGAGCATTTGAAGAAATGCGGAATACTTTCACAATTGACACCGCCGGGAACACCACAGCGTAATGGTGTGTCCGAACGTCGTAATCGAACTCTCTTAGATATGGTTCGTTCTATGATGTCACTTACAAATTTATCGCTATCATTTTGGGGTTATGCATTAGAAACAACCGCATTCACTTTAAATAGGGCACCATATAAATCCGTTGAAACGACACCATATGAATTATGGTTTGGGAAGAAACCTAAATTGTCGTTACTTAAAGTTTGCGGTTGCGAAGCTTATGTAAAGAAGTTACAGCCCGACAAGCTTGAACCCAAAGCGGAAAAATGCATCTTCATAGGATACCCGAAGAAAACTATTGGGTATACCTTCTATCATAGATCCGAGGGCAAAATCTTCGTTGCTAAGAATGGATCCTTTCTAGAGAAGGAATTTCTCTCGAAAGAAGTGACTGGAAGGAAACTAGAACTTGACGAGGTTGTTGAACCTTCTCTCGAACTTGCGAGTAGCACAACACCGAAAGCTGTTCCCGTGGCGCCTACACCGATAAGAGAGGAAGCTAATGATGTTGATCATGAAACTTCGGTTGAAGTTACTACGGAACCTCGCAGGTCAACGAGAACTCGTACCACTCCTGATTGGTATGATCCCGTTATGAATGTCATGTTGGTGGACAACACGGATGACCCTGCGACATATGAGGAAGCAATGATGAGCCCAGATTCCAATAAATGGCAAGAAGCCATGAAATTCGAGATTGGATCCATGTATGAAAACCAAGTATGGACTTTGGTGGACTTACCGGATGGCCGGAAGGCTGTCGAGAACAAATGGATTTTCAAGAAGAAAATAGATGCTGATGGTAATGTTACTGTCTATAAAGCTCGACTTGTCGCAAAAGGGTTTCGACAAATTCAAGGAGTTGACTACGATGAGACTTTCTCACCAGTAGCGAAGCTAAAGTCTGTGAGAACTATGTTAGCAATCGCTGCATATTACGATTATGAGATATGGCAGATGGATGTCAAAACGGCGTTCCTCAATGGATACATTGATGAAGAGTTGTATATGATGCAACCCAAAGGTTTTGTCGATCCTAAAGATGCTAACAAGGTATGCAAACTTCAACGGTCCATATATGGATTGAAGCAAGCATCCCGAAGTTGGAATCAACATTTTGATAAGGTAATCAAAAGCTTTGGTTTTATACAAACTTATGGAGAAGCTTGTATTTACAGGAAAGTGAGTGGGAGCTCTGTAGCATTCTTAATACTATATGTAGATGACATATTGTTGATTGGGAATGATGTAGACCTTCTTAATAGTGTATAGGATTATTTGAATAATAGTTTTTCAATGAAAGATCTTGGCGAAGCATCTTACATATTAGGCATAAAGATTTATAGAGATAGATCAAGACGCCTGATATCATTGTCACAAAGTACATATTTGGACAAAGTTCTAAAGAGGTTTGGAATGGAAGAAAGCAAGAAAGGGTTCTTGCCCATGTTGCCCAATATGACCTTGAGTAAAACTCAAAGTCCTGCAATGGCAGGAGATAGAGAAAGGATGAGTAAAACTCCCTATGCCTTAGCCATAGGATCTCTTATGTATGCCATGCTATGTACTAGACCCGACATTGCATATGCTGTTAGTTTGACTAGCAAATATCAAAGTGATCCTGGAGTGGATAATTGGACAGCGGTCAAAAAAATCCTTAAGTACTTGAGAAGAACTAAGGGTATGGTTCTTTCTTATGGAGGTGATGAACAGCTCGTTGTTAATGGTTACACCGACGCTAGTTGGAACACTGATCCGGATGATTCTAAATCTCAATCTGGATACGTATTTACTTTGAATGGTGCAGTAGTTAGCTGGAGGAGTGCAAAGCAAAGCGTTGTGGCGAGATCTTCAACTGAATCGGAATACATAGCTGCTTCTGAGGCTTCACAAGAAGCGATATGGATGAAGGAGTTCATTACAGAGCTCGGTGTGGTTCCAAGTGCGCTAGACCCAATGTCTATCTATTGTGATAACATGGGCGCCATAGCCAATGCGCAAGAACCAAGGTCACACAAGAAGCTGAAGCACATCAAGCTACGTTTCACGCTATTCGAGAGCATGTCCAAGATGGTGACATAAAGATTTGCAAAGTACAGACAGATCTGAATGTGGCGGATCCGTTGACTAAACCTCTCCCGAGGGCAAAACATGACCAGCCCCAAACCGCCATGAGTGTTCGGTATATTACCATGTAATCTAGATTAGTTGACTCTAGTGCAAGTGGGAGACTGTTGGAGATATGCCCTAGAGGAAATAATAAATGTAGTTATTATTATATCTTTGTGTTTATGATAAATGTTTACATTCATGCTATAACAGTATTAAACGGAAACATTAATACTTGTGTGATTTGTAAACAAAAATAGAGTCCCTAGTAAAGCCTCTTTATAATACTAGCTTGTTGGTTAATAGGCGATCATGGTTTCCCGATCATGAACATTGAGATGTTGTTAACAACAAGATCATATCATTAGGAGAATGGTATGATGGACATACTCCTATAGATAAGCGTAGCATAAAGATCAAGTCATTTTAAATAGTTCAATTGCTATAAGCTTTCTGATACATAGTAACCTAATTTCTTCAACCATGAGATCATGCTAATCACCATCACCGGAAGGATGCTTTGATGACGTCAAACACAAACACCGTAACTGGGTTGCTATAAAGACGGCATTGAGTATTCGAAAAGTATTGGTTGAGACACATGGATCAAGAGTGGGATTTGTCCATCCATATGACAGATAGATATACTCGGGGCCCTCTCGGTGGAATGTCATCCAATTAGCTTGCAAGCATGTGACTGGATCACAAGGGATCACATACCACGGGAACGAGAAAAGAGTACTTATCGGTAACGAGGTTGAACTAGGTATGCAGAGATACCGACGATCAAAACCTCGGATAAGTAAACTATCGTGAGACAAAGGGAAATTGGTATCGTATGTAAGTTCATTCGATCGCAAAATAATCATAGAAATATGTGGGAGCCATATGAATTTCCAGATTCCTCTATTGGTTATTGATCGGAGAAGTATCTCGGTCATGTCCGCATAATTCACGAACCGTAGGGAGACACACTTAAGGATTCTATGTTGTTTAGTAGATATGGAATGTTAGTAGGGATACTGAATGTTGTTCGGAGTCTCGGATGGGATCCGGGATATCACGAGGAGATCCTAAATGGTCCAGAGAATAAGATTCATATGAGGAAAGTCCTATTTCGGAGTTCGGGAAAGTTTTCGATGATTTCATCAGAGAGGTTCTAGAAGGGTCTAGAAGGTTCACCGGTCCGAAAGGAGAATGGTCCATGAATGTGTCATGGGTAAGTGGAATGATTGGATCATGTCCAAGGTCACTTGGTGTTAGCAATTGCAAGAGAGAAACAAATCTCTAAATTGAAAGTCAAACGGGAAGTTTGAAAAGTCAAACTAGAACAATGGTTTCCTAGTGGGAGAAGAAACAAGTCCTTCTCTCAATCCAACTTGGGTTTGGGTTTGGATTCAAAACCCACCCCTCCCAAGGCTGCCCCTCCCTCTCATAAATAGAGGGGGAGGGCTGCCCCAAACAACACAAGTTCCAAGCCCTCTCCACGAGCCGCCGCCCGCCGCTCGTCACCGCCGCCCTAGCCGCTGCCGACACCTCCTCCTCCTCCAGGATCTCTAAACCCTAGTTTTCCAGGAAATGCTAATCCACCTTAACTCGCATCTGGCTTAGGCGAAGCCCTGCGGGATCTTCCCTCTACTTCCGACACCACGCCATCGTGATGCCGGAATCGCGAGGGAGAACTACAACCTCCGCTGCCTGCTGGAACAAGGGAGAGGAAGGTATTCATCGAGTACCGAAGGTGTGACCGACTGTGGAAGCGCTGCCGGAACGCAACGCCGGAAGGATCGTCTACGCGATCTTGAGATCGACAAGTGTACGAATACATCACCCACGAGAATATGCTCTCGTAAACCACTTTGGAATCTTCAAGGGTGAGTTCTTCTATCGACTCGTTGCTACAATTTAGTAGATAGATCTTCGCTTGTTTATGTGCATGCGGTAGAATTTTTTTGTTTTCCATGCTACAAACCCCTACAGTTAGATGCCAGAACTATCGTGGGACGATGAGGGTTCCCACCCATATGCTACATATCCTCTACGAATTACCAATTAATATGCACTCTACGAGGATAACAACCATGACCTACACATCCGGCTTCATGCGAGAGGAAGAAGATACAGTTGACTTCTCCGTCCCATTCCAATCTCATGGTCAACGCGTAATATACGGCGCAAGAATCACTGGCGACATTGGTTGTTAAGTCCTAGGTGATATAGTTCTGAACAGTGGTCTTCCAACTGTCAGTTTTAATAGATTAGCTGATCACCCTGGACCAGTAATAAATAGTTTTCATTATTATTGAAAATAGTGTTTTCTGACCTTTTTCAAATGCAGGTGAATAAAACACTGGATTTGTAAAATACTTTACAGAAAATAAACAAAGGACATGAGCAAGTGTGAACTTGCCTTTTGTTATTGCAAGATTATGCACTCACGGTCTTCGAGTCAATGTATAAGATCCAAAATCTGAAATCAGCATCATTGGTCCGGTAAGGACTAATGTTTAAAGAAGTATTATGCTTTTATGCATAAGTAATGTGATGCACGCTCTAAGCGCAAATCCCGGGAATAATGTTGTCCTAGGGTTTAGATCCCGAGAGTGGTTACTTTGGAATGTGTGGTCCTTTTGGAAAATTTCGTAGTTGTACTTTTTATTAGAGTTTATGAGTGGTTATAAACAATACATATGTAGGAGTAAAGTATACATACTTATGATATACTAGTTAGGATTACTTATACAAGGTTTCTTATTTAAAGTGGCAAAAAGGATAACCTTCGAAGAAAAGGTTTTTCTTCTAAGGTCTAAACAAACTTTGTGGTTAGTTAGTGGTGGTTGATGTTATTTGTTTTCTTAAATGGTTTGGCTTGAGTTGCTTTATAGTTTAACTATCTTAGACCAAAGTTAACTATAAAACCTATAATAATGCTTATAGTGTTTTATTAAGATTTTGCAGACTAAAGTTAACTTTAAAGTATAGATAGTTTTGATAGTATATTTGTATCTTGTGTATCTGAAATATGTTCTTTAAGTTACTTAGGAATGTTTATTCTGTTACTTGAGTAATGATTTCTTGATTTGAGTATGGAGTAATTTCATTTATCTTTTATAGATAAGTGAGTATAGTTTATAAACCCAACATAATATTATTTAATTACTTATGGATTTATATGGTGTTGTAGTAGTTTTTGTAATTTGGTAATTAATACGGTTTAGAAAAGATTTGATTGTTTACAAGTTGTTCTTGAAAGATTTATTATTAGTGGAATTCTTCTTAGAGATAATTTCATTTAAGGTTGTAGATTCTTCTAAGATAAGAACATTCATAATGTTTGAAACTATTATGGTATTATATTATTATTATTTAAGACTAATACTAGTTATTAGACTTATTTGACTCATTTTAGGAATATTAAAAAATATTATTTATCCTTATATGAATTATTAATGAAGTAAATAAGTTTAAATTTGAGTTATTAAAATATTTTTTTATTTACCTCAAAAGGAGATTATTAGATTTTTAACATATAAATAATATTTTTGTGATAATTTTGGTATATCATATTTATTTTTGTGATTTATAAACAATAAGATATGATTTTTATAATTCTTATTACTTTTATAATTAAATAATAAATATTTAATTAAGTGAAATAATAATACATGATTATAGTTTTAAATTAGAATTATTATTTTTCTAAGATTTTTGGTATTTTATTACTATTATTATAAACATTTATCATTATAGGAATATGAATTATTAAAGTTTTATTATTTATAAAACTTTTATTTAAATATTATTTATTTAAATAATCATCATAATAATATTTGGTAATACTTTTAGGTTGTAGAATTCATTTTTCTGAAATTTTTCATATATTATACATATTTTTCTGAGTTATAAATCAAAAGTTATTAATTAAACAAGATTTAATCATTTATTAAATTTTTGGAATATTATTAATTGGATTATAACATTTTATTTATTTCTAAACAGAACAATACTTTTTATACCACGTCCAGAGCTAGCCCCAGTCACTTACCTGTGGGCCATTGTCCACCTCAGCTCTCAGATGAAAAAATGTACTAATTACAGACTTCTTTTCTACTCCCAGTCGATGACATGTGGGACCTGGGCCATGTCATCCACCACGCGAGACGTCACGATGGCATCAGAATCACCACCGCCGTCGGTGAGTGGTCACCGACTATGATCTACTGCACCTCAGCAAGCGAAATAGGTCTAGTTCGAATAAGCGCAACCAACTGAACCTAATAGCGGCAGCGCCGCTTGGAAATGGTCATCGGAGGGTCATCGGCGATGAGCTACTGCGGCGGCCAGCGGCGGTGCTCAACAAAACTATACCTATGGTGCGAATTAGCAAACAAAACTAGGGTCCAGAGATGCGTATACTTACCCTGATGACGATAGAGTGGTCGACGAGGACAGGCGCGATCGGAATCGAGCTCCCCGGCGAGGATTCTGACGAACTGCCGCGAAGGAAAATGACCTAATTCGCCCGCTCCAGTGCTCCCCTTGATGCACGCTTCTACTCAGAGGATCTATGGAGGATGGCGCTTCTCCATGACGGCTCAAAATGGTGTGGGGTGGCGTAGTTCGACGGCGAGGAGTGGCTCCGGTGAGCTAGGGTTCGGTCTCGTTCGTATCTGAGAGGATAAGGAGGGATTAGGGATAGGGATGGAAGCACTATGTCGCGGTGGCCTTCTTATCCCCTCCTGGCATCGGCGACGAGTATCTTGGCGCAATGACGGCGATGACGGCATCGGGTGGTGATGAGCTCCGCCAGCGAGCTGCCTGTGTGCGTGACGGTGACGATGATGACCGTTTTGCAGATAACCCCCTGGCAACTTCTTTAGCTCAACCCACGGTCCTCTCCCGACCCCACTTGTCAGTCTCAAATGGAAAAGGACAGGGCTGGTTACTGGGCCGTTATGGGCTGCACAGGGCGTCAGGTAAGTATAAGTGTGTTGGGCTGCGACCAGATTTGGTTTTTATTTGTTTTATTCTTTTTCTATTTTCTGTTTTCATATTCAGATTTGAATTTGATTTATATTTTGAATCTTTCTTTATATAACTTGTTTCCTGGACATTTACAACAATACAAAAATATACCTAGTCTCCTTTGTAATTTCTTATTATATCCTCTTTTTGTATTTCTTGTATTTACTTAATGTGATCCCCCTTGTTAATATTTTATATAAATCTTTCTTATTATTTTTCTCTCCCTATTTGTGTTAGGGATTTCTTGGTAATATATTCTTATTTGTTTATAACTCAACTTTTAGTGAGCTCATTGTTTGAATAGAAACTCTATATATATGTATAATGATTCTATACCATTATTTGATGCATGGAATATAAAGACATTGATATGATGATCATTACTCCCATTAAGTTGGAAAATAGTAATATATGTGATAAACAAAGAAGTTTAGGGTTTTAAATTATGAGTACTACCCTTGGCTTTAGTGTTTTGTATAAGCTTAGATTCTTTTTAAGAATTAAGATTTAATAACTAAGCATATTGCCATATGTATATATTATTGGATGAAATCTCCCTTTTTAATAGAAGTTATATTTAGAGTGTTTTATAGAAGTGAACTTATAAAAATATACTTAGGCACCTATATTGATGATGGTTGGAATTAATAAAGATATGCTTATGTAATTTGTTATAGGGAAATATTTCTATAAAGTGTTATAAGCATCAGATAATGGATCAACAGTATGAGATGGATATTATGTTTGATTTGAGATTTAGAGTTGATTGCTTATCAAGATTAAATAGGAAAATGATTTTTAACATATAATTATATTTCACAATCTGGAATCTCTAATTAAGGAATTCCTTTCCTAGATATAATACCTCTTTCTATTTATCAACATGGTTAGTTTGATGAGTTTACTTATAAAAATCTTCTTATTCAATATATCATTCTTCAATACTCATGGATGAGTCCAATGATCTTGATACTAGGGCATTTCATAGCTTCCTCCTATCCTTGTTTGGTTGTATCTATTATTTTACTGTTGATAACCTTCCATCCAACCAGTAGTTCCTTCAAACTCTACTCCCAATCTTCCTTAATCCTCCATCACTAATCTTTCTCTAAAGTAAACTATCTTTAAAGATGAATAACACCCTCTTATAATTACTTAACCCTCATGACTTACACTTCAATCCCTGAATTATTATTTTGTGGTTTGCAAATACTTCTCTAGGATCACTTATGTTTACTAAGGTTCCAATCATGTTCTACCTAACAATATTATCTATACTAAATATAAACATTCCATGTTAGTGGCCAAAACATTACCATTATAATACTTTAATCATTTATTACTCAAGTTCTTAGTTGGTTAAGCAGGGCTTCATCAATCCTACCTTTTATTGTCTGAAAATTATCTTCTTAATATCTTATATTGGATTAAGGTTATTAATGGACTATGACTTTATTAGAAGATTTGAGTAAAGGTTCTGATAGGATCAATTAATAGATCAAGGACTAATAGTTAAAGAATTTGTGAATCAATGGGGAATTATTCAACATTGATGAACAACAGATATGGAGATAAGTTCCCTAAAGATTGTATAGAAAGAAAGATATATATATATATATAGTGGATGATCTTGACTTAATCTCTTTCCAACTCCAACTCATCAAAAGAGTTTTTAAGATTAGGTGTTACTATGATTCTCAGAATGTATGCAGATGGAATTCAAGATGTAGTGGTTACAGTCTTATTATTGGTTTTATATCCTTAACTTGATACTTATGAATGATTATAATGAATACTATAGTATGATCACCTAATGATCAAATATAATTCATATTGTATTAAGGTTCATCTTATGGTACAATTTTGATATACCCTTAGATCAAATCTCTCTTACCCAAAATGAGGTTTTAGCAAAGATCTTATTGAAACTTATCTCAGTCAACTTGATGATCTATTTCAATTCCATCAAGCTAAGAGAAGCTTCAATCACTTTGACAGGTTTTGTTTAAAAGTGCAAAAATTATTAGAATTTTCTATGCATGAATGCATTGCACACATCTGGGTTCAACTTATTTCTAGGCTCTAATGCTGGGATGTTACAGACTCTCCCCCTTAAAATAAACTTCGTCCTCGAAGTTTACAAAATCTCATGTTTAGTAGTACGAAATTGTTTTATAGTGGTTACTACACTCTCCACTCCATGATGATCTTTAATGGAATTAATTGGAGTATTCCATAACCTTATTAGATATCCTCATTCAATTCTTTTTCTTGAATCATCAAACTTCACTACTATATTAAGTACAGTTTGTAGGTTCTTACTAGCATAAGTTTTTAAGTTCCTATATGTAACACCCTCAGAATCGGCCCTATGCAAGTTTCAGCGCTTCCCGCCAAACCCGCATAGAAACGATTCAAAGGTGCCCACCAGGCACTTGCGTGCGGGTGGAAAACGAAGTAATATCATTACACAATAGTCCTCGATGGAACCCACAAAACATATATCCAACAATGACTCAATGAGTCAAGAATACAGAGGTACAATACAAAGATCCAAATCACCTTTAAAACGATATAGCGTCCGAGTACGGACAAGATGCAAATTGAGCTAAGAGCCCTGAAGAATAACCACTGGCGTCCATAACCCTGCCCAGGCCAAGCCGGAAGGGTAACCCTGCTAACGACGTCGATCTCAAAACCCGCTTAAACAAAAGGGGTGCCGACAAAGGGCAAAGGAGAAAGAGAGAGCGGTCAGTACTGAGGCCAGTACACGGCGAGGCTAGAATTCGGCGGTCCTCGCCTACATAGGTATGGTGGACTGAGCGGCAGCGCAGCATGCACTAAACAACCTATAGAGACTCGATACAACTAGCGGCTATCAGAGAGGGGTAAGAAAGACCTATTCGGAACCAACCTGATACTACCACCAAACATACCCATCCTGGTGTTTCCCCCTCGAGACCAAACGAGGAAGTCAACCGAGGAACTCACACCGTTGGCAGTTTTATTCATTCCGTTATAGTTGCGGCAATTACTAGTCAAATAAAGATGGCATGAGTCATCCTGATATAATAAGCAGTGGGCAGTTTTAGTTAAACATTTCGTTGTAGTTGCAACACTTACTAGTCAAATACCATTAGCATGAGATATCCCAAACCCAGCAGTTGTTGGTACTTTTATTTAGCCATTCCGTTGTAGTGAAGCCGATTACTAGTCATATCGGATACAAGTCAAATTATAACAGTAAACTTTAGTTATAGTTGTCTATGATCGAGAACTGTGCTCCAAGTCTTCCATAACCGGGGACACGGCTTTTCAAAAAGATTTAACCCTGCAGGGGTGCACCAAAGTATCCACACGCACTTCGACCCTTTTTGCCAGATCAGTTAACATACACCCATCGGTATGTCGGTGGGGCCTAAGTCATGACGTTTCCCAGACCCAAAGCAAGTACATGGGGGCCACCCCACTAAGCTACCCGCAACGAAGTTGGCCGGTCTCCGAGACGGACTCAGGGTTTGTGTAAACGGTTGTAAACGACTGGGAACCCGAAAGTGTGACTGGGCTTGTCGATACAGCGAAAACGTGTCACGATCCTAAACAGTACAGGTGCTCCTCGCACAATCGTAAATAAAGCAGTAAAGCATGGCATAAGTACAGGATAGTAATAAAGCCCCAAACTACTTGTGGCCCCCGGTACAATACTTTGAAATCAGGTACTAATCGATGGGGGTGCCCATACACCCCACCTGTGGTTAGCGCGCTCGATCTCGGAACAGGTGTCAAGAGCTCGGGGTCCTACGGGACACCAGTGAGCGGTTAAAATCCAAATATTGTCTATTACCCACCGGTGCCTCTGCATTTACCTACTTTCAATTTTAGTTATTAAACAATAATTAAAGCCATGATCATCTCCAACAAATAAACATCTGCCAGCAAACCAACAGCTGTGGTACTTGACGACACGCAACAGCACTTGAGCAAGCGACTATGACGCGCAAGTCCAACTATCTACCAATCAACAGGTAATAGTATGCGTCCAAGGCAATATAAGGCTGCAAGGGATATCATGGGTACGAAAACTAGAGCATCGCAACACAGATAGCAATAGATCAAAAGGAAGAAATAAATACTAGAAAGGTAAAATAGGTAGAAAGGGGGAGAATGCTCGCCTGAAAAACATTGTCGAAGGTTCATCCGAAGATCGGGTCGACACTCGCATCAACTCATCGATCTTATCCGCGAAGAAGCAAAACACTAGAGGAAACACCGGATGGACTATTTAATACGACGGCGGAAGATCCGGCATGCTTATGGTATGATGCATGGCATGGCACAGATGTGATGCAACTAGGCAATATTAAGCGGAACCGGGGTCCCGATATTTAATTAAACGGTTCAAGTTATTTATCTACCCCGAAAATTAAATGTTGGATTAGCAAGACAAAACATGGCTTCGGTTCGCTATGCCAATTTAAATGGAGTCCGGAATAAGACAAAGATATCCCGCATATAGACTCCACATTTAATTATGAGATGAATTGGCATAATGCCCCCAAACCACAGACAAGTATGCATGCATGAACAATTTAATATGCATCCGTTGATAATGTCATATTATAAAAAATGATGGGGTCTCGGATAGGGAATCACTTTAGGGTTCGGCGAACTTGGGCTCCGAGGGGTCACGCATAGGGGGCTCGCCGATCTTGGTTCGGGGTCGACAGGGTTCGGATCTGGGGTTCGGTCTCGGCAGGATCGTTCTCGGATAACGGAGTAGATCTCGGCGCATCCGAGAAGAAGAACTTGGTTCGCATTGGGGGCACATCGGATCCGCCCTGGTCGGTGCCGATCTTGTCGTCGATGGCGAACTTGAGTGGATCGAGTACCGGGGTCTTCGGATCCATGAAGTAGATCTTGTCGCACGGTTTCCGGGGTAGACGAACTTGGCGTATTCGCATCGGCGATCTTGGCGTTCGGGTTCTCGACTTCGCATCCGGGACGAAGGTCTTGTCGCATGTGTGGTCGCCGGGTCCGCGAAGTGGGCTTCGAGTGTGGCGATGCATGTCGAAGATCTTGTCGGTGGCCTTGGAGTGGTACTCTGGGCTGCTTCGGGTTCCTGGCGATGGTCTTGTCGGCTGAGATGGAGCACTTTGATGATCGGGCTCGATTGCCGAAGGCGAACTCGGTTCTAGTTCCG
This sequence comes from Avena atlantica, assembly GCA_910589765.1. Taxonomy (NCBI): domain Eukaryota; kingdom Viridiplantae; phylum Streptophyta; class Magnoliopsida; order Poales; family Poaceae; genus Avena; species Avena atlantica. The sequence continues at coordinate 122,119,549 of OU342737.1, forward strand.
AGATCTCCGGTGTAGATCTTGGCGTACCACCAGTTGAGAAGAACTTAAATCGTTATTGTCGGTCTTGTCGCACAGGGTATCTTGCACAACCGCCTCAGAACAACCACATCTTGTCACCAGGGAGACACAAACAGAGCACTTGCCTCGAGCTGGCCCTGAACACGCAGACACGCACGGGGAAGGTCGACGATGGCCCGCGACACGGTGGCGGCAGCTCGGCCGCGAGGCAGATGGATCGGCGAAGGCGGAGGTTGGGAGCAGAGGCGAAGGGGCGCCGGGGAAGGACGCGGACCACGCTGCCAGGCGACTCCAGCGGAGGGCGGCGCTAGAGGAGAGCGGCGGTGGCCGGGAGATGCCGAGGAAGACCGGAGGCAGAGGATATGACAGCCACGCGGGCTCGGGTAAGGCGAGCGTGGCGGCCGGAGAATCGCCGGAGGAAGAAGGCGAGGTCCGGCGACGGGGCGAGGCCAGCGGCGGCGCTGTCGACGGGCGGCGGACGGCGGAGCCCGACGAGGTAGGGGCGCGCGGGATGGGGAACGGAGGTGAGGTCGGCGGAGCCGCCAGAGCAGGAGGTCGCGCCGCCGGGCGCTGCGGAGAGCTCGGGCCGAAGGGGGGTCCACGAGGCGGCGGGGTCGCAGCCCTAGGACGCGCGGAAAACCGGCGGCGGGGAGGCGGAGGACTGGCGCAGTTGTGGCCGGAGCCGGGAGGAGGCGGCCGGATGCGGGCAGAGCAACAACGCCGAGGGAAAAGAGGAGAGGCAGAGGAGCTCGGGGCCGGAGGTGGCGTCGGGCAGAGGGCGGCCAGAGACGGGGCGAGGAGGCGTGGAAGTCGCTGCGGGGCTCGGTTCGAGCAGAGGCGGCCTCGCTCGGTGAGGCGCCGGGGAAGGACGATGGCGAGGGGCGTGCGTCGGCCCGCGGAGGAGGGAGACGCGGTGAGGGAGGAGAGCAGAGGAGCGGTGGGGAGATGGCGTGCGGGAGAGGCAGGTGCCGCGTCGGCAGGATGGTGGGGCCGGGCAGGTGAGCGAGGGAGTGGCGGCAGGGGGGGTTAGGGGTGAGGTGGCAGGCACTGATTGGGTGGGGTTTTGGGCCAGGGGGATGTGGCGAGCCGTGAGTGGCTGTGGTGATGTGGCTGGGGAGGGGTAGATTAGGATTAGGTAGGAAAATATTTGGGGTAGGCTGGTTTTTGTACTGGGGGTGGCCGACTGGGTCGGATCGGCCCGGTACGGCTGCCCCCCAAAAATAATTAAACATTTTATTTATTTAAAACGGGGCTTTTGCAAACCGTGGGTAGACAAAACAAAATATTCCGGAGACCCAGGTTTTGTGTTTGAATAAAGACGGGGCGTTTAGAAAACAAAAACAGATTTTTCGAAAATAGTTTTATGCAAACAAATGCAAGATGACATGACGATGCCCAAATGCAATGTGGCATGATGACATGAGCATGCGGTCATGATGATGCAATGCACAGAAACAACGCGATTTTCTAGTAGTGGTTTTCCGGGGCGCCACACTATATATGCATTTTAATACTCAATAGACTATCTTACTATTTCTGTTATTATATAGTTGATACTGGTATTCCTTCTAAGATTGGATTTGGACTCAATTTGTCCATACCCATTGGAATTGTTCATTTTCGACACTTTTTTAATTAGGATTCTATATTACTACTTAAGGGTTACTTCAAATTTATTTTCTTTTCAATTTGATTGTTAAGTGTATCCTTTATCACTCTCAAGTTTATACCTTCTTAAGAATTTGAACTAACTTTTCTTTATTACCTATAGTATTTTCTTCAATTTTCATTCCTAATGTTAATCTCCCCCTTAAGTTTTACTAATAGCTCTGAAACTCCATACATAGAAGCCATTGATTCTTGAATTAAAATGTTGGTTTCTGTTCAGTTTATATTTTACTGGTTTAAGGTCCAATGAAAGATTATACGGTGCATCCACATAGTTGTGGATCACCGAAGCATTCTTTCAGCACTAAATGTCGTACTTACTATTGGGGCATTCTTGCTGAATAATTTGGACCTTGCAAAGCATCTTGCCAAGCGATCATATTTAAATATGTTAAACTTTCTTAGGGCTTACTGAACTTAGGCCAAATTTAATGCTCTTTATGGAACTTTTAATAAGATTTGGTTAATTATTTTAACCAAATACCAGCTACGGGCAAAATACCAACTGAGGATTAGTTACTAGCTATGGATCAAATACCAGTTGTGGATTATTACCAGCTGTGAACCGTCCTAGGGTGTGTGTATTACCCTATGGTTTCTCACATACCTCTCACATTCTCTCGGAATTTTCAGAGTTTGAATACTATTTTGGTTCCAAAGCTAACTATTTGTACTTATTTATGATACTTCCATGAACTTGGTACAACTATTCCATTACTTCTTAGTAATATTACTTATTTTGATTGAACTTTAAGTTTATTATTTCTTGTGGATCCCTACATCTTCTATACCCAACTTCTTTCTTAGTTCTGGCTAGGAATAATTTATGCTTTACCTATCCCCCAAGTGGTGTTAACACTCCTTATATCTTGCTTCTTCCTTACAGTAAGTCTTCTTTTTTTGATCTTTGAAATCGTCGCTCCCTTACACGAATTCCCACTCCTATCTAGGTCTATAGCATCAAGTAATAACTAGGTGTTACATCATGCATTTGCACACCTAATTAAACTTCATGTATAGATCTAGTCAATCAAGAAGATCCAATAAGATTCAAAAGTCGATAAACATTAAAACATATACCCTGTATTATACATAGGTTTTAGATAATTTACAAATGTACTGGATGATCCCACGGTTTTCTTCATACCTATTTACACAACTATCTTACAAGAACTGCTTGCTCTTGTGGATATATCCTCACTTATTTCAGCAAACTCTTCAAGCTACAATATGCATTACCCTCTATATACATTATTCAAACCCGCATCCCTTGGGATGTTGTTTCTCTCTCTCTTTCATCTTCCTCTAGTGCTTCCTGGAGTTCCGTCCATGATGACGTGAATTCCTACGACTGCCTTCTGGAGCATAGGAGCATCCAGGAGGTGCTTAATCTTGAGTAGAAGTACCGAGACTGAGATTAGTCATTGAAAAATGACTAGAGTTGGCGTAATCTTCCACCAAATAGTTCGGGTTTTCTGGCAACGCTTCCTCATAGTAAGTGGGTTCCTTAACTTGTTCTTGAATCCAGTCATACAGGTTGGTGTAGTAGCTATTGGGATACTCTTCTAAGTTGATTGGATTAGTATCACCCCCATATGGTCCATAACGCTCTCTATGGTTGTAGTTGGTCTCTTCTTCAATACCTCTATCGCAAGGTATAGGATTCCCTATGGTTTTACCTTGAGATTCTATTTCCCATCCATATTTGTTAGGCTCGGGTTTATTTGGAATAACTTTATTCCATTATTGTTGTTCGGCATTGTACTTGGTCCATAAGTCTTCAGGTGGCTTGAAGTCATTCTGGTAATAGGCATAATTTTCTGAGTTTGGGTCATCAAACTCAGTTTCCTCAAACACTTCTCCTGAAGGTATGTATTTGGGATGCCTAGCTTCTTTATCTAACTTCTTCCTTCGAGCCATTGCTTTATCAGGATCAGTAAAATCCTCAATGACCGTATCCAGCTCCTGAACTAAGACTTGGTGAGTGTTATGATAAGTGTTTAGCAAAGACCGATAACGATCCATATACTCTACAGCTAGAGTAGGTTCAGTTTGGACTAATGTAGAGTGGTTTAACTCATGCTCTGAGTTTGAGGTTTCATGTGGTATAATCGTGTGAGTACTACCTTCTAGAGCTTGGGATTTATGCTCTCGGATCATGGTTATGGCTGCTGCTACGGCAATCTGATATGCAGATGCCATGCACCTTGCCTCTCCTGCTGGCATTTCTCCCTTCAGTCCTAACTTCTTGGGTAACATGATCATGACACGGTATTTAGCTAATACATGCCCATCATAGTAAGTGTAAATCTTGACCAAAAGTCTTGATTCACATTCCAAACTCCATAAAAGTTGTCGGAGATTGTTTGTCCAATCCCCTCCGTACTCATCCAACGTCATGTTCATCACTTGAACATTCCGGGGTGGATATCGAGGTGCCATGTAGAACTGTGGATAAGAAATTATCATCATTCACATAGAGTTAAAACTCTTGGGTAATGATTGGAATTGCAATCATAGAAAAGAGTTATTGCACTAGTAACATAACAGGATTATTCTCAAGTGAATATCCCTCATATCACTAGAGAACTCTTCATTATTACTAGGATGTGTTCTACAGGTTCTACCCATTTACTAGGTTTCCAACCTAAGTTCAAAGCATATGCTCTGATACCAACTGCGGTGACCCAACATACCACTGCATGATGTAGTATACTATAGTCGTTGACATAACACCAATGAAACACCGTTCACTAGTATTACATCCCTCAGAATGGCACAACAGAAACACAACGGGTCCAATACATGGCTAAAGGTTACAACTCACTCTTTACATAAGATCCAGAGAACACTCTAGTTTAAAGAAAGAGAAAGAACTTATTATGAAGAAGAGTCAAAGATAAACAACGCAAAAACCATTATACTACTAGAACTAGTATTTTAACTACGGGTTTGGTGTTGCTGCTATTGCAACGCACTACAAAGATAGGTTCTTTGGCTAGAGATTTTATTCCTATCTAATCAGTAACTTCGTCTTCACTTGAGCTGAGTATATGTTGTTTTCTTTGTCTTTATTGAAAAGCTTTAGCTCTTGACGATTCCTGGAGCATAATTTGATGTAGACATCCTCTTAGTGGCTTCATAATCTATCAAGGGTTAAGAAGATACTTTGAGTACGAGCGTACTCAACAAGTACACTAGAAAAGAAGTGTTTGATGCACTATAACTACAGCCACAGACCGTAGGTCGTAGGCAATGCAAGTTTTTATAAACATTTCTTCAAAGGTTGCTTTTATTCTGAAAAGCTATGTCCGTCAGCCTTCACGGGTTTACTAGAACCTTCACGGGGTTCCTTTCCCGCCGCGTTCGCAGCTCCTTCCCGGAACAAGGAGTAACAAGTTACAGTTCTTACACTCTGCAGAGGTGCGTCACTTTACCCATGAGAGATCAACTCTTTGTTGCACAACCGGGCAGCTTATTCCCGTCCACAATTCCATGATGTGGGGCCCATAAGATGATCCAAGCCAATCACTGCCCCCTTCGTGACCTCGCATGCCTCCTTGGTGTACACCATGCCCACATAAAGAATTACGGCAATGGTTTGTACAAACCGTTAGATGCCAGAACTATCATGGGACGATGACGGTTCCCACCCATATGCTGCATATCCTCTATGAATTACCAATTAATATGAACGCTACGAGGATAACAGCCACGACCTGCACATCCGGCTTCATGCGAGAGGAAGAAGATACAGCTGACTTCTCCGTCCCATTCCAAATCTCATGGTCAACACGTAATATACGGCGCAAGAATCACTGGAGACATTGGTTGTTAAGTCCTAGGTGATATAGTTCTGAACAGTGGTATTCCAACTTTCAGTTTTAATAGATTAGCTGATCACCCTGGATCAGTAATCAATAGTTTTCATTATTATTGAAAATAGTGTTTTCTGACCTTTTTCAAATGTAGGTGAAGACAACACTGGATTTGTAAAATACTTTACAGAAAATAAACAAAGGACATGAGCAAGTGTGAACTTTCCTTTTGTGATTGCAAGATTATGCACTCACGGTCTTCGAGTAAATGTATAAGATCCGAAATCTGAAATCAGCATCATTGGTCCGGTAAGGACTAATGTTTAAAGAAGCAGTATGCTTTTATGCATAAGTAATGTGATGCACGTTCTAAGCGCAAATCCTGGGAATAATGTTGTCCTAGGGTTTAGATCCCGAAAGTGGTTACTTTGGAATGTGTGGTCCTTTTGGAAAATTTCGTAGTTGTACTTTTTATTAGAGTTTATGAGTGGTTATAAACAATACATATGTAGGAGTAAAGTATACATACTTATGATATACTAGTTAGGATTACTTATACAAGGTTTCTTATTTAAAGTGGCAAAAAGGATAACCTTCGAAGAAAAGGTTTTTCTTCTTAGGTCTAAACAAACTTTGTGGTTAGTTAGTGGTGGTTGATGTTATTTGGTTGCTTAAATGGTTTGGCTTGAGTTGCTTTATAGTTTAACTATCTCAGACCAAAGTTAACTATAAAACCTATAATAATGCTTATAGTGTTTTATCAAGATTTTGCAGACTAAAGTTAACTTTAAAGTATAGATAGTTTTGATAGTATATTTGTATCTTGTATATCTGAAAATGCTCTTTAAGTTACTTAGGAATGTTTATTCTGTTACTTGAGTAATGATTTCTTGATTTGAGTATGGAGTAATTTCATTTATCTTTTATAGATAAGTGAGTATAGTTTATAAACCCAACATAATGTTATTTAATTACTTATGGATTTATATGGTGTTGTAGTAGTTTTTGAAATATGGTAATTAATATGGTTTAGAAAAGATTTGATTGTTTACAAGTTGTTCTTGAAGGATTTATTTTTAGTGAAATTCTTCTTAGACATAATCTGCATTTAAGGTTGTAGATTCTTCTAAGATAAGAACATTCATAATGTTTGAAACTATTATGGTATTATATTATTAATATTTAAGACTAATACTAGTTATTAGACTTATTTGACTCATTTTAGGAATATTAATAAATATTATTTATCCTTATATGAATTATTAATGAAGTAAATAAGTTTAAATTTGAGTTATTAAAATATTTAATTTTTTTATTTACCTCAAAATAAGATTATTAGATTTTTAACATATAAATAATATTTTTGTGATCATTTTGGTATATCATATTTATTTTTGTGATTTATAAACAATAAGATATGATTTTTATAATTAAATAATAAATATTTAATTAAGTGAAATAATAATACATGATTATAGTTTTAAATTAGAATTCTTATTTTTCTAAGATTTTTGGTATTTTATTACTATTATTATAAACATTTATCATTATAAGAATATGGATTATTAAAGTTTTATTATTTATAAAACTTTTATTTAAATATTATTTATTTAAATAATCATCATAATAATATTTGGTAATAGTTTTAAGTTGTAAAATTTATTTTTCTGAAAATGTTCATATATTATACATATTTTTCTCAGTTATAAATCAAAAGTTATTAATTAAACAAGATTTAATCATTTATTAAATTTCTGAAATATTATTAATTGGATTATAACATTTTATTTATTTCTAAACAGAACAATACTTTTTATACCACGTCCAGAGGTAGCCCCAGTCACTGACCTGTGGGCCATTGTCAACCTCAGCTCTCAGATGAAAGAAGTGTACTAATTACAGACTTCTTTTCTACTCCCAGTCGATGACATGTGGGCCCTGGGCCATGTCATCCACCACGTGAGGCATAGACTAGTCAAACGGCTGACGTGGTGCAACCATGACGTCACGATGGCGTCAACATCACCACCACCGTCAGTGAGTGGTCATCGGCGACGATCTACTGCACCTCAGCAAGCGAAATAGGTCTAGTTCGAACAAGCGCAACCAACTGAACCTAATAGCGGCAGCGCCGCTTGGAAATGGTCATCGGAGGGTCATCGGCGATGAGATACCGCGGCGGCCAGCGGCGGTGCTCAACAAAACTATACCTATGGTGCGAATTAGCAAACGAAACTAGGGTCCAGAGATGCGTATACTTACCCTGATGACGATAGAGTGGTCGACGAGGACAGGCGCGGTCGGAATTGAGCTCCCCGGCGAGGATTCTGACGAACTGCCGCGAAGGAAAATGACCTAATTCGCCCGCTCCAGTGCTCCCCTTGATGCACGCTTCTACTCAGAGGATCTATGGAGGATGGCGCTTCTCCATGACGGCTCAGAATGGTGTGGGGTGGCGTAGTTCGACGGCGAGGAGTGGCTCCGGTGAGCTAGGGTTCGGTCTCGTTCGTATCTGAGAGGATAAGGAGGGATTAGGGATAGGGATGGAAGCACTGTGTCGCGGTGGCCTTCTTATCCCCTCCTGGCATTGGCGGCGAGTATCTTGGCGCAATGACGGCGATGACGACATCGGGCGGCGACGAGCTCCGCCAGCGAGCTGCCTGTGTGCGTGACGGTGACGATGATGACCGTTTTGTAGATAACCCCCTGGCAACTTCTTTAGCTCAACCCGCGGTCCTCTCCTGACCCCACTTGTCAGTCTCAGATGGAAAAGGACAGGGCTGGTTACTGGGCCGTTATGGGCTGCACAGGGCGTCAGGTAAGTATAAGTGTGTTGGGCTGCGACCAAATTTGGTTTTTATTTGTTTTATTCTTTTTTTTTCTGTTTTCATATTCAGATTTGAATTTGATTTATATTTTGAATATTTCTTTGTATAACTTGTTTCCTGGACATTTACAACAATAGAAAAATATACCTAGTCTCCTTTGTAATGTCTTATTGTATTCTCTTTTTGTATTTCTTGTATTTACTTAATGTGATCGCCCTTGTTAATATTTTATATAAACCTTTCTTATTATTTTTCTCTCCCTTAGGGATTTCTTGGTAATATATTCTTATTTGTTTATAACTCAACTTTTAGTGAGCTCATTGTTTGAATAGAAACTCTATATATATGTATAATGATTCTATACCATTATTTGATGCATGGAATATAAAGACATTGATATGATGATCATTACTCCCATTAAGTTGGAAAATAGTAATATATGTGATAAACAAAGAAGTTTAGGGTTTTAAATTATGAGTACTACCCTTGGCTTTAGGGTTTTGTATAAGCTTAGATTCTTTTTAAGAATTAAGATTTAATAACTAAGCATATTGCCATATGTATATATTATTGGATGAAATCTCCCTTTTTAATAGAAGTTATATTTAGAGTGTTTTATAGAAGTGAACTTATAAAAATATACTTAGGCACATATAGTGATGATGGTTGGAATTAATAAAGATATGCTTATGTAATTTGTTATAGGGAAATATTTCTATAAAGTGTTATAAGCATCAGATGATGGATCAACAGTATGAGATGGATATTATGTTTGATTTGAGATTTAGAGTTGATTGCTTATCAAGATTAAATAGGAAAATGATTTTAACATATAATTATATTTCACAATCTGGAATCTCTAATTAAGGAATTCCTTTCCTAGATATAATACCTCTTTCTATTTATCAACATGGTTAGTTTGATTAGTTTACTTATAAAAATCTTCTTATTCAATATATCATTCTTCAAAACTCATGGATGAATCCAATGAGCTTGATACAAGGGCATTTCATAGCTTCCTCCTATCCTTGTTTGGTTGTATCTATTATTTTACTGTTGACAACCTTCCATCCAACCAGTAGTTCCTTCAAACTCTACTCCCAATCTTCCTTAATCCTCCATCACTAATATTTCTCTAAAGTAAACTATGTTTAAAGATGAATAACACCTTCTTATAATTACTTAACCCTCATGACTTACACTTCAATCCCTGAATTATATTTTTGTGGTTTGCAAATACTTCTCTAGGATCACTTATATTTACTAAGGTTCCAATCATGTTCTACCTAACAATATTATCTATACTAAATATAAACATTCCATGTTAGTGGCCAAAACATTACCATTATAATACTTTAATCATTTATTACTCAAGTTCTTAGTTGGTTAACCAGGGCTTCATCAATCCTACCTTTTATTGTCTGAAAATTATGTTCTTAATATCTTATATTGGATTAAGGTTATTAATGGACTATGCCTTTATTAGAAGATTTGAGTAAAGGTGCTGATAGGATCAATTGATAGATCAAGGACTAATAGTTAAAGAATTTGTGAATCAATGGGGAATTATTCAACATTGATGAACAACGGATATGGAGATAAGTTCCCTAAAGATTGTATAGAAAGAAAGATATATATATATATATATAGTGGATGATCTTGACTTAATCTCTTTCCAACTCCAACTCATCAAAAGAGTTTTTAAGATTAGGTGTTACTATGATTCTCAGAATGTATGCAGATGGAATTCAGAATATAGTGGTTACATTCTTATTATTGGTTTTATATCCTTAACTTGATACTTATGAATGATTATAATTGTAACATCCCTAAAATCATGTTTCAAACTCATGCATATCATCCATGCATCCATGATCATATGAGTTTCATTTCAAACAAAACATTTCAAAACAGAAGCTTTGTTGCTCAATATTTTATGTAAGTTTACTCAAGCCCTTGTGTTACTTGTTTTTGAGAAAGGTACTGTTAATCATTCAGTATGGTTTAGAATCCAAACTCAAGTGATTTAAAAAACTTGAGCAAAGTCTCAAAGCAAAATATGAAATAAAAACCAATTCTATGCCTATTATCACACCTCATAAAGGCATAGTTTTATTTTATTTTCAAAAGACCCAAGTGTGTTTGAGTGAACAGATGTGGTTGACACTTATTTGATTTCAAGATTTATTGTACAAAATCCTGAAAAGTTTTGGAATCAAACAGATTTGAATTGAAGTTTGAAAACCATTTTAGAAAAGCAAACAGAAAAGAAAAAGCTTAAAAGAGAAAAAAAAATAAGCTTTTAGTCGAATCTGGCCCAGCTAAGCCCAGCACCCCCACCCCGCGAACCGTTTTCCTTCACTCGCCCCCGCAACCGCACCCACTGAGTGACTGACAGGCAGGACCTACTCCCCCTCTGTTTCTCTCGCTGACAGCCAAGGCCCACACAGCGTCGTCGTCTCCACCCCCACCGCGACGTGTTCTTCCCCACATCACGTCGTGCGTTACCTGGTTGATTCGCTCGTCAATTCGCGTTGATTGCAGGAGTAATTCATGCCCCCGCCTTGCCTATTTAAACCCCCTCTGCCCCTCTCCATTTCCCCCAAAACTCCGAGCCCAGAGCGCCCCCAGGCTTCCCGCATTTGTCCTCGCACCGCCGCAGACAGAGAGCTCTCCGGCGACCAATTCCGGTAAGCCCCGTGCGCCCTTCTCCCTCTGGTTCTTTCAGACAGCCTCGCCACTTTCTTGCGCATCTACTGACACCGCTGGTTCCTTTTATACTGCCCCAGGTCGTCGATTCCGTTCAACACCGCAAGCTCCCGACGACACCCTCAACTCCGGCGACCAAATTCTGTAAGCCCTTTGTTCCCCTTCGCCTCTGACTCACACGATGTTGTTCGCCACTGTCTTGTGCATCACCTGATGCCGCTTATTCGTGCTAGGGACACCAGGAGCGTCGCCAACGTCGCCGTCCACCCAAGCCCGACGCCGCCCGCAACTTCGACGAGCTCCAGCAACCCACTTCGTGCGCCCCTTGCCAAGCCGCCGCCAGGTTGAGCATCAGTGCGTCGCCACGGTTCTGGGAAGCCCCTCCGACGACCCTAGGACCACCTGTAGCGCCGCACCACTGTAGGCCGAGCTCGCCGCCGCCAGTAGCCACCGCCAGCGCCGCCCAACTTTGGTCGTTTGATCCAGGGCCGTCAGATCTGGATCCAGCGTGTAGGATTAGATCACTTAACGAATCGGTAGGAGTAGATCTGAGCTGTGCTAGATCTAACGGCTCAGAAGCGTGATCCTACGCGAAGCGGTACGGGCCAATTAGAATAAGACACGTGGCATCTGTTAGAGTTTAAAAACAGAATTTGAATCTATTAGTTGTTTAAATTTGTTTTGGCTATAACTTTTGATCCCCACGTTAGAATTTGACAAATTTTATACAGTTGGAATCGGGAGAGAAAGCTCTTTCCAAATATGCAATGTGTTTAATGTTTTGCTTCTGTTAAAATGACTTTATTTGCAGAAACTTGTGTAGGGCTAATTTGAGTATATGAATTGTTTAAGAATTGTTTTAGGGTTTATCTAAATGTTGTTTGGAAAGTTTTTAACTTGTTTATGAACCAGTATTGTATACTTGCCTAGTTGAGTTTTAAAAATCATCACATATCATTTTGCATGCATGCATATATTTTTGATTGTATATGTTTTGTATATGATTGTTGCTATAATTCCTTGTGTAGATTTTGGTGCTAGTGATTGTGATTGTGAGGAGTGTAGCTACTCTCCAAACTACCAAGGCAAGTGGTGCTTCATGAATATTTTTATCCCTATGTTTTCTACTAAGCATTAGAAATATTTTGTTAGTCTTGCATGCTATATTTTGCTTATATGCCATGTTGGGAAATCCTAGTAGTTGTAGTATTGCCAGGAAATTTCTAAGTTAAGATGCTTATCTATGCCATGCTTAGCCTAGCTAGTAGCAACCAAGGGTTGGTGAAATATATACATGCTATGATGAAAATATTTCTAAGTCTTTGGACTTGTGTTTTGCCTAATAAAACAACTAAGTAAATGAAACACCTGGGTGGAATGGAAGGAATGGTTTGTGTTGAGTGGTTACACAAGGCCAGGGGACTGGTGAACCTTGTGTATCTCACTTGTGGAAAGCCACCCAGGAACAAAGAGATTTTAGAGGCCAAGTGTTGAGAAGCTTCTAGTGCAGCCACTTGGCAATATGGGCTCTGCCTGGATCACATAGGTTGCTAGAACTTAGCCATTTGGACAGTTGGTGGTAGTGGGAATGATAGGTTGGAGCGCGTCCATTTGGTCTAAGGGAAGGCTTCTGAAAGGTCCTGTCTTGGTGAAAATCAAGTCTGGTGGGGAAAGTGCACAACCTCTGCAGATGGAAAAACCTAAGTACTTAGCCATGTCCCTGGAAAAGGACAACTTGAGCATCAAGACATGGAAGCTATCAAGAATCTCCTCATCCCAATTTCTAAGTAAAAACTTGTGGGTGAACAAGGGTGAAGGACCTCAATGTCTATTGGTGGTTCCTTGGGAAAAGTTTTGACAAAGAAAAACTTAGTAATTTCAACTAATAGGAAAAACCTATTTTGAGCAAAGCAAGCCAAGCTACACTTAGCCAAATTGCATATAGAAATATAGTCCACCTAAATTATACTAAGGTATCACTTGCCAATACTATTCCAATGTATTGACCCACTGTGGCTGTAATTTGTGATGTTGCAGGTTACTTTGATGAGGATTAGGAGTCATGAGTCTACACTCAACATGTTTGTCTGTGGCACATGAAGATGAAGGCTTTTATTTATTTACTTATTCAAACTCTTGTACTAGGCCTGTGGCCTTGGAGTTGTAAAGACTATGTTTGTCTCTGGAATGTCTGTAATAATGACCTTTGTATCTGTGTACTTCATCTTAAACTGTGGATGCTAGCAATGATCCAGGGACTAGCATTGCAATCACAGGGATCCTTTTTCCTTTATAAAGGAGGGATCTTACAATAATGAATACTATAGTATGATCTCCTAATGATCAAATATAATTCATATTGTATTAAGGTTCATCTTATGGTACAATTTTGATATACCCTTAGATCAAATCTCTTACCCAAAATGAGGTTTTGGCAAAGATCTTATTGAAACTTATCGCAGTCAACTTGATGATCTACTTAAATTCCATCATGCTAAGAGAAGCTTCAATCACGTTGACATGTTTTGTTTAAAAGCGCAAAAATTATTCGTATTTTCTATGCATGAATGCAATGCACACATCTGGGTTCAACTTATTTCTAGGCTCTAATGCTGGGATGTTACAGTAATCAATCTTTCCAGCTTTCCGATATCAGTAGCCGTTTGCACTTGGCTGCTAAGGTTGTGCTTGAGAGTGACAAAATGAATGAGGTATGCACTCTAATTTACACTATCTTTTATGCATAGTATACTATATTCCCATTAGTCTCCGAACTTGCAACCGAATAATTCGTTATTCGTTTGGAAGTTTTCCTTGTTTAGAGTATAGCTACCTGTTTGTGTAATAGGCAATTTTCGCTGTGCATTTCTTGAATTAAAACGCCTCTGTCCACTTAAATCCGAGTCAAATTTTACTTGATTTGGACCTTTTCAGGTTAATAGCTTTGAATATCCAGCCATCCAGATCCGAGTCATGTTTTACTTGATTCGGATCTTCTTATGTTGGTAGTTTTAAATATCCAGCCATTCAGATTCGAGTCATGTTTTTGATTCAGATCTTCTTATGTTGGTAGTTTTAAATATCCAGCCATTCAGATCCGAGTCAAGTTTTTACTTAATTTGGATCTTCCTTACAATTTCTCTTTATATTTCATCGTTATTTTAGGTTGCTCATAATCGGCGTACAACCAAGTTCCAGAAACTACTCTTTTCGCATAGGAAACTTCAAGAGAAATTTGATAAGATGGTTCCTATTCTGCAAAAGACAGGTGAATCATTCGGCCTTTTTTGTACCCATTTTTTTCCAAGTCTCTGCTTCCTAATTAACTTACGATGTACCCTTACCCAGCTAATATCAACAATCAAAATACTCGGCTGACGAAGAAAGTTACCCTCCTCGAAGGTTAGTTGCCCTTCCACTCTATACTCGTCCATTCTTCTTCTAGACGAGTTTTGAGTATCTTATAGTGCTTCATCTTCGGCCCAGCCGAGTCACGGACGTTTGCAGCGTCACATCAAGAGTGCATACCCATGCCTAATATGATGCTGCATTTTTTAGAGAAAGCGAGGACTCATTCGGTGTAGCTCAAGGAGAAGAATGATGAGATAGCTTGGCTCCGTGCCGAGGTTGAGTCCTTGAAATCCTCGCAGAAGTCCAAACTTGAAAAAATTGACCAAGAATTTTCTGAGGAAAAGACTCGGTTAAATCTTCAGCTTCAGAAGGACAAGGAGCTCCTTGACGTGGCCGAGCTAAAAAATAAAACGATGACCGAGGAGATCACTCGGTTTGAGAAGAAAAGGACTGGCTAGGGCGTGGATCTCCAGAAGATGCTGTGATATATCCATCGTAAGCTTTTTCGCTAGTGTTCTTTCTTCTCAATTTCTAGCTGAGTCATTCTTTGCTCATTGTTTCACTTTACTTATGTAGCGTTTTTTCTTTACAGATCATTTTCTAGAAGCCGAGCCAGTGAGTACTAAAGCCGTGATTGCTGCTTGTGGCCACCGAGGTGATCCCAATCTCTCGGATCAAGAGTATTCCATCGAGGATCTCTTGGTTGTTGTCGCTGCTGCCATTGAGCCGATGAAAATCGTGGGAAAGGATCTGGTAAAATCGGCAATTTGGGCCTTCAATATGCTCTGGCCGAATGAACCAAAGATTTATAAGGTGGAAGTACTCATGGCGAAGCTGATGGATTCTCAGACTCAGCTAAATCTTTGAGAATCCGCCGGGCAAGACGGGGCTAACATGGCGCTTACTGCCGCTCTGTCGTGGTACGAGGATATTTCCCTTGATACTTTGATGAACTTGCGCACTGGTTCCCCTTGGGTCGAGGATCCGAATTATATTGCTCGCCGCCAAGCCCGTGCCTATCAACTCATCGAATATGCCAATGTGCATCAATGGAACGAGGGGTCGATTTTCCTTCCCGACATGCCGAGGAAAACGTTGAGGCTGCTGATGACGATGAACTCGATGGAGATTCCGGTGATGAAGGTGAATCAGACGGGAATTCTGGAAGCTCTGATGAGTCTAGTGGCAGTTCGGGAGGGAACATCGAAGCTCGGTCCTCCTCCAAGGGGACAGAAGCTTCCCAAGCCCAAGGTGGAGCCTCACGACAGACCGCCCATGCTCGAGATGCCGTGGCCACCTCGGTTCATGCCGAGGTAACTTCTGTGGAGCTCAGGCAACCTCGAAGACTCCTGCTCCTAAAGATATTCCTTCTATAGAGGCCGAAGCACCTTAGATTGTAGCCGATATACCCATGTCGTAAACTCCCGCTGCTACCGTTGCTCCTCCTGCGGATGACTCGGCAACTTCTAATTCCCGAGTTGTAAAACTCTTATTTGTTTAAGTCCCCGGTATGTCGGGCGTATGTTGTCTAAGACAATCTTCCTCTTTTGGTATTGTTTCATCCATATGACTTTGGAATCTTTCATATGCTATGGTAATCGTTACATTATTATTGTTCTGCTTGATTTGTGCGATGTGTATTTTCATTTATAAACTTTATTTCGTAGGTTTTAAATCCACCTTTGTGTGTTTGATTTTTATGTTGGTTCTTAGTCTATCTATTGCAAATTTTTCCCTCAGCTTGTGACAGATCAGGGACTATGACTCCTATGTCCATATAAAAGTCAGTCGGATGGACATACAATATTTCTAACTTATCGAATACTTATAGGTAAGATATGCCAAATGGGGTAGTTTCTGAGTTATTTCTCGAGTTGCCGAGGTTATCATTCATATCAAATATACGATCACAATAGTAAAGAACATGGGGCAGTCCTCGAGTTATTGGTCGGGTTGCCGAAGTGATCATTCATATTACACATATACTCAGTGATAAACGATATGGGACAGTCCCTGAGTCATTGCTCGGGATGCCGAAATTTCATACATAGTCATAATGACAAACAATACGGGGCAGTCCCCAAGCCACTACTCGAACTGCCGAGGTTTCATACATAATCATAATGACAAACAATATAGGGCAGTCCCCGAGCCACTGCTCGAGATGCCGAGGTTTCATACACAATTATAGTGACGAACAATATATGGCAGTCCCCGAGCCACTGCTCGAGCTACCGAGGTTCCATACATAATCATAATGACAAACAATATAGGGCAGTCCCCGAGCCACTGCTCGAGCTGCCGAGGTTTCATTAATTTGTTTCTAACACAACAAGCCGATACATAACATTACTGGATACAATACACTTCCTCTAAGTGTAAAATGGGCGAAGTAACGCTACATTCCACGGTCTTTTTGACTCGTCTCTGGATTTGTCCGCCTTGTTCTTCTCTGGTGCTTGAGCATCGATTAGGTAGTATGCATCATTGTGCAATGCTTTGCTCTCGATGAATGGTCCTTCCCATGGGGGTGAGAGTTTATGCATACCGGCCATGCGTTGCACTAGCCGAAGAACTAGATCCCCTTCCTTGAATACTCTTGGATTTACTTTCTTGCTATGATACCGTCTGAGGTCTTGTTGATAGATAGCTGATCTTGACAATGCCAATTCTCTTGCTTCCTCTAGTAGATCGACATTATCTTGCCGAGATATTTCATTTACTTCGGCGCTCGTGTATTAGGCGACTCTTGGTGAGTCATGCACTATGTCGGCTGGAAGTACAACTTCTGCCCCATATACAAGAAATAATGGGGTGTATCCTGTTGATCTATTCGGGGTAGTTCTTAAACTCCATAGTACTGTTGGTAGTTCCTCGATACAACATCCTGCCGACCTCTGAAGTATTTCTATCTACCGAGGTTTTATTCCGAATAGTACTAGTCCATTCGATCTTTCTACTTGCCCATTTGATGCCGGATGAGCTACTGAAGCAATATTGAGTCTTATGTGCTTTTCTTGGTAGAATCGAGCAAAGGCTCCTTCAGCAAAGTTTGTGCCATTGTCCGTAATGATACTGTGCGGATAACCATATCTCAGAATGATATCTTCTAGAAATTTTACTATTGTAGGCCCGTCACACTTTTTTATCGGTTTTACCTCTATCCATTTCGTGAATTTGTCCACCATGACTAAGATGTGAGTCATGCCGCCCCGAGCCGGCTTAAATGGGCCTACCATATCTAGGCACCATACTGAGAATGGGCAAGTAATTGGTATTTTTTTAACTCTAATGAAGGCATATGTATTTTGCTGGCATATCTCTGGCAACCATTGCACCTTGCTACTAGTTCTTTTGCTTATTTTAGTGCACTTGGGCAGTAAAACCCATGTTGGAATGCCTTGGACACAAGGGCTCTAGACGAGGCATGGTGCCCACATTCTCCTTGATGTATATCCAAGAGAATCTCCTTTCCTTTTGCCGGGTCAATGCTTCGTTGCAGCGCGTTTGTCACGCTTCTCTTATAAATCTCGTTATTTATGATTGTATAAGATTTCGCTCTCCTTATTGTTTGCCTAGCAAGGACCTCATTATCTGGCAAGACCTCATTTTTGAGGAACGAGAATATGGGTTGTGCCCATTCCGGTATGTCTTTCTCCAGGATAACTGTTTTGTCAATTTCCATTACTTCTGCCGACATAACATCTGCTGAATTATCCCAATCCATTTTTGGGTTAACCGAATCAGTCCCGGGGTTATTCGGCTCATGTACCTTGTCAATTTCCATTGGGACACATTCAGATTTCTGATCTGACGAAAGGCGAATTGATTCGGATTCTGGTGAAGGTATGATTGATGGCTTTCTCAGGTGTTCTAAGGCGATGCCAGGCGGAATTGACTGTCTGGTTGATCCGAGTTTTGACAGCGTATCCGCAGCGTCATTTTCTGCCCGAGGTATGTGGTGAAACTCACATCCGTCGAAATAACCACTAATTTTATGTACATGAAACCGATATAAGGCCATGTTTGCATCCAATGCGTCCCAATTTCCTGACACTTGCTGGACTACAAGGTCCGAGTCTCCGAAACATAGAATCTGATGTATGCCGATTTCCTTTGCCATCTTTAGGCCATGGACAAGTACCTCATATTTGGCCACATTGTTTGATGCAGCAAAATGTATCTGTAATACATATTTTAGTTGATCTTTCTTCGGAGAGGTTAATACTATCCCTGCTCCTAACCCTTTCCTTAACTTGGATCCATCAAAATGCATCGTCCAATAATTCGGATCGGGGAATGGGGGTTCATACTGTATCTCGGCCCAATCGACGAAAAAGTCGGCCACCGCCTGAGATTTGATTGCATATCGTCTATCAAATTGTGGGACATAAGGGGATAATTCAATTGCCCATTTTGCTATTCGGCCACTTGCATCTTTGTTGCTCATTATCTCGGCTATAGGTTCTTCGTAGATCACCTTTATGGGGTGTTCCTCGAAATAATGTTTGAGCTTCTTTGCCGACATATATACCCCGTAAGCCATTTTTTGGTAATGTGGGTAGTTTTGCTTTGAAGCCGATAATACCTCGCTTAGGTAATATACCGGCCTTTGCACTTATCTTCCTCATTACGCTCTACAACTATGACCGCGCTCACAACTCTGTTTGTTGCTGCCACATAGAGCAACATAGGCTCTTTCGATAGTGGAGAAGCCAAAATAGGTGTTGTTGCCAGCATCTTTTTTAGTTCATGAAAAGCATTATTAGCTTGAGGTGTCCAGGTGAATTTATTGGATTTTTTCATCAACTGATACAAAGGCAATGCTTTTTTCCCCTAGCCGACTCACGAACCGACTTAAGGATGCAAGGCATCCTATAAATTTCTAGACGTCATTGAGGCATCTCGGAAGTTCCATCCTTTTTACCGCACGAATTTTAGTCGGATTTGCCTCTATACCTCGGCTGGATACCAGGAAACCGAATAATTTTCCGGCCGGTACACCGAAGGTGCATTTTTCCGGGTTAAGCTTCATTCGAAATCTTCTTAGATTCGCGAATGTTTGTCGGATATCTTCCAGGAGCATATGGCTCTCTTTGGTTTTTATAACCACATCATCAACATACACTTGAACATTTTTTCCAATCTGATCATGCAGGCATTTCTGCATACATCTTTGATATGTGGCCCCTGCATTGCGCAGGACAAATGGCATGGTGCGATAGCAATAATCCCCGTACGGGGTGATAAACGCAGTTTTTATTTGATCACCTGGGTTTAACGGTATCTGGTGGAAACCAGAATACGCGTCTACAAATGATAGCAATTCACAACCTGTGGTTGAATCAATGACCTGGCCTATCCTAGGTAAAGTAAAAGGATCTTTAGGACACGCCTTGCTAAGGTTTGTGTAATCGATGCACATACGCCAAATGACAGCTACGTTCGGGTCATCCTTTTTCTTTTCCACCAATATCGGGTTAGACAGCCAATCTAGATGAAGTACTTCCATGATGAACCCGGCCGCAAGGAGCCGAGCTATCTCGTCCCCTATGATTTTTCTCCTGTCTTTGGCGAAGCGGCGGAGTTGTTTCACCGGCCTTGCTCATGGCCTTACATGCAAAGAGTGCTCAGCCAACTACCTCGGTACTCCTTGCAGATCTTGTGTGGACCATGCAAAGATATCCCGATTCTCACGGAGGAAGTTGGTGAGCTCACTTTCCTATTTGTCATTCAGGCCTGCACCAATGTTGATGGTGCGCTCTGGGAACTGATCATTGATTTGAATCTTTTTTGTCTCCTTAGTCGGCTGAAAAGATACGGTTCCATGCGGGTTAGCCAGTGCCGGCATGTTAAGTTGTGCCAACTGAGCCAAAGCTTCCACCTCCTGAATTCTCCTTTTGTCCCTTGCAATCACCAAAGATTCGGCCAGATTAGATCCGACCGAAGCACATTCCATTGACTTCCTGTAATCTCCTGTCACTCTTATCACCCCTTGTGGTCCTGGCATTTTCATTTTCAAGTAACCAACATGCCAGCTGCTCATAAAATTTGCCAATGTCGGCCGTCCGAGTAATGCGTGATAATATCTCTCCAAATCTACTACCTCAAATTCCAAATTCTCCACTCTGTAATTCTCCCTTGTGCCGAATAAAAAGTCTACTCGGACCTTCCCAATGGGCTCGCAGGACAATCCTGGCACTATCCCATGAAAGGTTGTCCTGGTCGACTGCAGCATATTTGGAGATATGCCGAGTTTGTGCATGGTATCCTTGTACATAATATTGATGCTGCTTCCATTATCTATCAACACCTTTGAGAATTTCACATTGATACTGGGCCCGACAAATGTTGGATCTAGCACCAAGGCATATGATCCGGGGTTCGACATTATATTTGGATGGTCCCTGATACTCCAAGTTACTTCCTGATCTGACCATGTCATGTACCTTGGTACTGCCGGCATAACTGCATTCACTTCCATGTGTCGGTGTTGTACGCTCTGCCTGTCCTGCTACTCCGTGGTGAACACACAATAGGACTGGTGGTGCTCCCTATAATCATTGCGCCCATTACTTCTGGGGTTCCCTCTACTATCTTGATTCTGATTAATCACTTGGTGAACTGCATCCCTCTGGTCCTGATTCTCATACCTCGGAGGTGGCGGAGGTAACATCAGCTGCTGTGCATTTCCTCCTGTAAGTTGTGACTGTTGTTGGTGGTGTGTTTGTTGTTGTGATGTTTGCATTGCAGCCGGGTTTCCATTACGCTTTTCATCCAAGCACATTGGCGAGTTGTGTGGTTGGCTAGTTTAGCCGGGTTAGGTGTGTGAAATTTACACGGCCGATCCAACATCGACTCAAACATGTATTTAGGCCTCTCTTGCCACTATTTCTTCTGTTCCAGAGTACATTGTTTCTTCCCATCATTTCTCGGAGTCCATTGTTGAGGGCCATTCTTCTGACGCTGATTGTTTCCATGACTCGGCTGGTCCTGTACAACAGTAGCCACCTGATTTGAACTGTATCTGTAATCCGGCCGGTCATCTCTTCTTCTACCTCGGTACTCATTCTGCCGGGAAGACCCTGCACCATCTCGACCATAGTGGTCATGCTGCTCAAGCTGTTCTGCTGACATAAGTTCGGGCTGAATCGGATCCCCTAGAGCATATGGATCTGCTATTCTGATAGTCTCTGCCAACGTTGTCGGCATATCTCTCTGTAGCCTTTGCCACAACACACGCCCGTATCTGCATCCTTGTGCGAACCATGCAATCGCTTGTGATTCAATTACTCCTTCATACGAGTTTCTGAGGTTACACCACCGAGTTAAGAATTCTCTATCTGTCTCATTCGTTTTTTGCTTGCACATGGCCAGCTGTTGAGGCCTGTTTGGCCTCTTGTATGTAGTGGTGAAGTTACTGACGAACATTTCCTCGAAGTCCAACCAGCAGTTGATACTACCAGCTGGTAGATTGTTTAGCCAGACCCTGGCCGGCCCTTCCAACATCTGGAGCACATATCTCACAACCCATCTCAAATTTCCTCCTGCTATCTTTACTGCGGTGGCATAATCAATCAGCCAATCTTGTGGTTTTGTGCTTGCATTGTAGGTTTTAGTGCCTCTTGCTAACTGGAAGTTTGGGACGGGTGGTTCGCCCATAATTCGACGTCCAAAGCATGCCGTACCAGGTGGACCCTGCTCTTCAAATAACTCGGACCGATATAGCCTATCCAGCTTCAATCTTGTGTCACTTGACGACAAGTTTCTATAGATAATTCTTTCCTGCATTCCATAGTGATATTGCCCACCATGCCCGGTGTTTTCCATTTCCGAATAACCATCATTATATATGTCATGTGCTTGGTTATGCGGAACCTGTATTGCGTCTCGATCTTGCCGAGGTTCGTGCCTCGGTTGATGATCTTGCGGAAGGTATATCCTTCCTTCTACCGGGTTATTGTTCTCGGGGTTTCCCCTTCCGAAATTCCCATGCTCTCTATTACCATGACTGGGGTTTCTTTCACCGTTGTTACCTCGGCTTCCATTGCCTTTATTTTCATTGACTTTTCCGGCCACTGTCGGGTCATACGGGACAATCTGCTTGTTTCTTTTTCCCAAAGTCACTACTTTATCTTTTCGTGCATCGTTTCCGGGTGAGGAGGATGCCGCCACAGATAATGCGGGGGCAGCCCCTGCCGAATGAACCATGCATGAATCTCCTGGATTTGCCAGGTTAGCCCTGAGTATCTCCTCATTTTGCTAGTTCGCGATGCGTACCAGCTCATTTACTCTTTCTTGTTGTCTTTGCCGGGCTTCCCCGGTCAGTCCTTCCAACTCCAAGGCTGCTGCATTCGCCACCCTAAGGTTCTTTGCCAGGGTACTGTACCTTGGCAAGCATGGGTCAGCCGAATCGCCCTGCTGAGCTTCATGCTCTTTGTTGATGTCACTAAGGAGATTCTTTCCTCTCAACCTTAGGTCATCTATTCGACCAGGGGCCATATATAGCTTGTTTGCACTGGCATATTCTCGCAAAGTTCTATTAAAGGACTCTTGCAGTGCCGACACTTTCTTTGCCTCTTCTAACATTTTCAGCCTAGTCTCTTCTAATTCTGCCTATGCATTTTCCGGGTTAACTATCAGTGCTACATGTGTTGTTAAGTTATCTATGGGTGCTTGTAGGATATTCTCTGGCCTATCCAGAGGTGGCCACCTTACCCTTGGCACCTTGGGAGTTACCTCTTGCACCTCGGGTGCTTTAGCTGCCGACGGATCGACTACTGTCGGCTTTGCTGATGCCGGCTTAGCCACTACTTGGTCTGCTGCTGACGGGTTCTTGCTTGGTCTTGTGCCCACTCCTACTGCCGGTGATGGCTCCGTAATCAGCACCTCAACACTTCCTGTGGTGCGAGCGCTACGCAGACCGCTAGCAGCGCTGAGGGTAGGATCTCCCGCGAGGAAGACTCGGCGTGGATAGACGCAAGACGTATCGACGCCGACATAGATCTTGTGAGTGCCGAGGTTGATGAAGATGCCGTTGCGTGGGGGCGGCTTCGCTACAAAGCCACCAGCATTGTCACTGACATAGTCCCAGATGTCAAATCTCTAGATTAAGCCGGAGACGACGCGCTCGCCCGTGTCGATGAAGTTTCCCATCCGGATCTTGACCCCAGCTAGCACTGCTGCTGGCCCACGGTGGGCGCCAACTGTCATGGTGGTGGCACGGCAGATGCCGTGGGTAGGCTTAAGTTGGGGGCCAATGGATGCCAGTGGGATCTGGGAAGGGAAGATGCAGTGATTTCTACACACAGTAAGCTAGAACTCAATCTTTATTCCACCTCAATGAAGCTACAAGTGCTCCTCGAGCTGTCTCAGAAAGAAGAAGAAGAAGAAGAAGAAGAAGAAGAAGAAGAAGAAGATACAACTTGAGCCCTCTAGAGAAAAATGAATCGATCCCCTCTCCAGGACGCTCTTCCTCTCCTTATAAAGGAGTCCCTTGGTTCCTCCTAGGGTTGACGTGGACAAGAATATTCTCAGAATATGCTTGTCCCAAAGTGGTAACTCGGCGGACCTCTTTCCGTTTCCCCCCTCTATCGATGACCCAGAGCCCATCACATGTG
Organism: Avena atlantica; assembly: GCA_910589765.1. Lineage (NCBI taxonomy): Eukaryota > Viridiplantae > Streptophyta > Magnoliopsida > Poales > Poaceae > Avena > Avena atlantica. The sequence continues at coordinate 122,143,561 of OU342737.1, forward strand.
AGCCTCGGGCCTGAGGACTGTCACCTCCGTGACGCTCCTCTGCTGCTCTACTTCTCTGCTTCTTGTCTCTAGCGCTTGGCACTGTGCAGATTTCTCACAGATGGTAGCTAGGGTTTGACTTTGGGAACTACCTCCTTCTTCCGCAAACTTCCCGTAACTCGGCCTCGCCTCGCGTAACTCGGCTCGACCTTCACCTGCATTTAAGTTAATCAACAGCGCCTGGCCGACATGACCCATACGTCGGTCGAGTTAGGTTTCAACTGCCTGATTACAGATAGGTCATGTCTTATTCGGCCGATCCTTGCATAAATCGACCAAACCACGCCATGACTCGTCCCTGGATATAAAGGGTCCCTTCCCTTTCTTAGCTATCTTGACCCTACCTGGGGTCATCCCCCAGCAACAACCTTGCAGCTTCCGAGTCTGAGATTCAGGGTGACAACATTGTCGACTCCAGCGCTCCACCTTATTCATCACCACCACCTGGCTCTGCAGCATAAACAATATTTATGCATTATTATGAACTTTTGGGCAATGTAATGATGGAAACAATGTTTTTATTTGTGCCGGTCTGTAAAGCTGATCCTTTTACTATCATAGAAATTATGTTTATATATGTTATCCGTGTGCTTGAAAATTTTCTGAAGCACTCTTTGGTTTATGCCTATAATTGTCGTTTTATCTGGCTCTCTGCCTCGTCCCTTTCATGGGCCGGCCAAACTTCGGCACGGAAACTTTACCGAGAAACGGAGCGCAATTGCTAAAACAGTTTAAACTCAGAAACAAAGCTGGCTTCTAGTACCAACAACTAATTACTCGAAAAATACCTGCGTCTAAGCAATCAAATAAAATACCAAAGTATAAACAATAAATCTAATTTTTTACCCTAAGTTAACATTTTTTAGATATTCAAAAATCGTAACCAGAACGAACATGAGCACAAAGTACTTTCAAGCATTTTGGGATTTTTTAAAATGACATGCTCTTTTGGAAATAAGATGGCAAAAAACTTTTCAAAGATAACATATGAGGAAACCAATACTTTATTTCATTTTGAACATGTACATATATGATTACAAGGAAATATAACTAAGAATAGAAGGGACATAGCTGTGCAATATTTCATGGTCGTTCTATTTCATCCGGTTCTGTACTACCGCTAGCTCTCTTTCTCTTCCGAGTATCTGGTCTTTCCTTGACTGGTCTCATATCGGTTAAATAATACGATCCATTATGCAGAACTCTGCTAATCATAAAAGATCATTCCCAAATCGGGGAAAGTTTGTGCTTTATTTTTTGCACAAGTCGGAGAACCAAATCGCCTTTTCTAAAAAAATGGTTTTAAACTCTCTGACTATGATACTTGCATAACTTCTGTCGATAGACTATAGATCTCTGCTTAGCAATGACGCGTACTTCTTCAATTATATCGAGATCATCTTGTCGAGAAACTTCTGCATCTTCTTCGATATACGCTTTGACTCGTGGAGACTGATGAATTAGATCGCTTAGAAGAACTGCTTCTGCACCATAGACCAAGAAAAAAGGAGTATATATGGTTGATCTGTTAGGAGTTGTACGTAAGCTTCATATCACAAACGGTAATTCTTCCATCCAAGCCCTCGCGGCCCGACGAAGCGATGCCTCGAGACAAGGTCGGAGTCCTTGCAAAATAAGACCGTTAGTTCTTTCGACTTGTCCATTAGCTTGTGGATGTGCGACTGATACAATATCGAGTCGGATCCCTTGTTCTTCACAGAATTCGGCAAGTTTTCCCATGGAAAAGTTGCTCCCGTTGTCAGTAATTATACTGTGCGGATATCCAAATCGGATGATCACATCCTCAACGAACTTTCTGGCTGTGGCTCCATCGCAACTTGTTACGTGTTTAGCCTCAATCCACTTTTTTAAATTTATCCACCATCACTAGTAGGTGAGTAAATCCACATTTTGCCATGCGAAACGGTCCTACCATATCAAGCCCCCAGACCGCAAATGGCCATGTAATAGGGATTGTTCGCAACTGTTCAGCCGGAATGTGTGCCTGATGGGCGTACTTTTGGTAGACTCGGCATGTTTTGACCAGTTTATCGGCATCCGCCTTAGCTGTTAGCCAAAAGAATCTGTGTCAAAAATCTTTTTCCACTAAGGATTTGGCTGCATGGTGACCATTTATTATAGGCTTTTGCTCGTCGGATGATCTGCCGGCTCAAGACTTCGTCTTTGGGTAATTTTCCATCTATCGGGAAATCTAGATAGAGTTTTGTCTAGTTAGGAATTACAACCATAACTGCTATTAAAGGCGAGTTGGATTTCGTTGGATAGTTCTCATCAACTCCAACTATGGAGGGGAATCTTAAATGCTCTAGAAAAGCGCCATTCGATACTTGTTTCCGCGCAGAGCCTATCCTTGATAGAGCATTTGCCTCCTCATTTTCTGCTCGAGGGATATGTTGAACCTCAAAACCCTCGAATGATTTAGATAATTCATCCACAACATCTTTGTATGCTACCATGTGCTTGTTTGCGTTGCAGATATTGGATACTTGTTGAGCAACTAAATCCGAGTCTCCGTAACACATGAGTCTTGTTATGCCAATGTTTTTGGCCATGCGTATTCCATGCAGCAATGCTTCTTACTCGGCAATATTGTTTGTTGACGTAAAGTGTATTTGCAACACATAGAACAGCTTATCTCCTTGGGGTGATTTGAGCACCACGCCAGCCCTCGAGCCTCCTCATGCCTTTGATCCGTCAAAGTGAAGGTTCCAAAATTCCGAGTCTAGAGGACTTGTGTTTTTTACCGTCTCTGTCCAATCAACAACAAATTCGGCAAATATTTGGGACTTGATTGCTATACGCGGCTTGTACTCAATGTCGAAAGCCGCAAGCTCTATTCCCCACTTTGCGACACGTCCTATGGCATCGCGATTATTGATTATATCTCTCAGGAGAGCGGTGCTCACCACTGTGATCTTGGGCTCTTGAAAATAGTGGCGTAGCTTTCTGGATGCAAAGAACACTCCATAGCACTGGCGGGCACACAGGTATTCATGGGTATTCAGCTGAATACCCATTATTTTCAGTAAAACAAAATCATGTACTAGTCCCTTGACCTCTAGCTAAACAAATGTCGTTATACTCTCAGCATGGGCGGGCACAGGATGCTGGCAATGGGTATTCATAGTCACAGAAAAATAGAATGTAAAACATGAAGGTTCTCAATTTGTTCAACAAGTAAGTACATGCCACAAAGGTTGACGATACTAGAGAAATTACGTAACCATTTGTAAACTCATGGCACAACTTTGAGGTTCTTCAAGGCTTTCTCAAAACAAAACAAAAAATGCTTGGAAATTTGATATGATTGCATCCTCAACTTCGAAAAAGAATTCTTCTCAAGATATGTAACCAATCAATCATCAAATAATCTAACCGGAAGAATTAACTTCTGATTTGCTAGTTTAGAAATTGAAAAACAAATTAATGATGATTCAGATTTTAGAACCCTACCATGAGAGAATTCTCGGACTCACTGGCACCTGCGACTCTGCGTGTGGCCTGTGTTTAGAACCCCCTGCCGACGGCGTCGCTGTGCTGGCGTCCTCATCAGCAGAATCGATTGCTAACCCAGTCTGGTGTGTTGATCAAGCGAGCTTGGAGCTGGACGCCTCGCCTAAACTGCTTGAGGGTCAAAGGACTAGTACGGGAGAAGCTATGGCCTGAGAGTATAACGACATTTGTTTAGCTAGAGGTCAAGGGACTAGTACATGATTTTGTTTTACTGAAAATAATGGGTATTCAGCTGAATACCCATGAATACCTGTGTGCCCGCCAGTGACCCCAATTTCTATTGGTGGTTCCTTGAGAAAAGTTTTGACAAAGAAAAACTTAATGTTTTCAACTAATAGGCAAAACCTATTTCGAGTTAAGCAAGCCTAAGCTACACTTAGCCAAATTGCATATAGTAACTAGTCCACCAATATTCTACTAAGGTATCACTTGCCAATACTATTCCAATGTATTGACCCACTGTGGCTGTAACTTGTGATGTTGCAGGTTACTCTGATGATGAATAGGAGTCATGAGTCTACACTCAACATGCTTGCCTGTGGCACATGAAGATGAAGATTTTATCTATTTACTTATTTAAACTCTTGTACTAGGCCTGTGGCCATGGAGTTGTAAAGACTATGTTTGTCTCTGGAATGACTGTAATAATGACCTTTGTTTCTATGTACTTCATCTTAAACTGTGGATGCTAGCACTGATCCAGGGACTAGCATTGCAATCACAGGGATCCTTTTCCTTTATAAAGGAGGGATCTTACAGCAACGTTGCCTTCACGACAAAATTGGTCGGAACGTTCACGCCTACGTGGACGATATCACGGTGATGTCTAAAAAGTCAAACGACTTAATCTCCGACTTAAAAGAAACCTTTGATAATATAAAATGATGCTTAACCCTAAGAAGTGCGTCTTCGGGGTTCCAACAGGCAAATTGTTAGGCTTCATCGTTTCCCAGCGTGGAATCGAGGTCAACCCGGAGAAAATCAAGGCCATCTTGAACATAAACCGTCCGACATGCCTAAAGGACATTCAACGATAACAGGTTGTGTTGCAACAGTTAGTCGGTTCATCAGCCGACTTGGAGAGAAGGCTCTGCCGCTGTACAAGTTGCTGAAGAAGGCAGACAAATTCACGTGGACGGACGAAGCATATGCAGCATTGAAGAAGCTCAAGGATATTATTTCCTCAACGCCCATCCTTGCAGCACCCGAGCCTGGAGAGCCCCTGTTAATTTACATGGCGGCAACCAACCGGGTTATCAGCATCGTCGTCGTGGTAGAACGGAAGGAACCAGGCTATGAGCACGGAGTTCAATGACCAGTTTACTATGTGAGCGAGGTCTTGACGGAGTCCAAGCAACGTTACCCGCACTACCAAAAGATAGCTTATGGAGTATTCCTTGCTTCTCGGAAGCTGAGGCATTACTTCCAGGAGCACCCAATCACAGTGGTGAGAAAAACCCCATTGTCCGACATCATCAACAACAGCGACGCCACAGGAAGGGTCGCGAAGTGGGGCATTGAACTTGCCGCCTTCGAGATCACCTACAAGAGACGCGACGCTATCAAGTCACAAGCCTTGGAGGATTTTGTTGCAGATTGGACGGAGATGCCAGATGCTACTCCGTTGCCAGAACCAGAGTACTGGGTGATGCACTTTGACGGATCAAAACTGCTCAATGGCTCAGGGGCTGGTGTATTGCTACAGTCACCAACAGGGGACAAGCTACACTACGTTCTGCAGATCCACTTCGAGGCTACAAACAACATGGCGGAGTATGAAGCACTCATTCATGGACTACGTGTAGCCAAGGATATTGGCATCAAGCACATAGTTTGCTGTGCGGATTCCAACTTGGTTGCCCAGCAGGTGGCTGGCACCTGGAATGCGCGAAACCCTATGATGGCGGCATACCGAGACGAAGTGGACGAGATAGCCAAGAGATTCTTGGGCTACGAAGTTAAGTATGTGCCGAGGGAATAAAATGAGGCGGCTGATCTGCTGTCTAAGCTAGGATCAGGGCGCAAGCGAATTCCGCCAGGAGTTTTCCTAGAGCACCTGCGCACACCATCCGTGAAAGGAGCCGACATCGACAACCCGGATAGAGCTGACTCTTTCATCAACATGGTGACTAAGGTCCCTCCGTCCTGGACAAAACCGTTCATGGAATATCTCGAACACGGAATTTTGCCCGAAGACAAAGTCGAAATATGACAAATAGTACGACGAGCAAAGGGTTATACCATAATCAATGGGCAACTCTACAAAAGGAGCACTACTGGTGTATATCTAAAGTGTGTTTCCCAGCTAGAAGGTATGGAAATCCTACACGAAATCCATATCGGAGATTGCGGGCACCACACCACTCCTCGATCGTTGGTCGCGAAAGCCTTCCGGCAAGGATTCTACTGTCTTACCGCGAAGGCGGATGCCGACAAGCTGGTTGAGACATGCATGGGATGCCAGTATTATGCCCGATAACCACATGTTCCTGCTAAAGAACTGCGAACAATACCAATAACTTGTTGCAGTCTGGGGGCTAGATATGGTGGGACCGTTACAGACGTCACCTTGTGGGTTTACGCATCTGCTTGTAGCAGTTGATAAATTCACCAAATGGATAGAAGCTAAACCCATTAGAAAGCTTGATGGGGCAACTGCCCTCAGATTTGTCCGGGATCTAGTGGTGAGATTTGGTCTCCCACATAGCATTATCACCGACAACGGCAGCAATTTATCACTCGGAGAAGTGGAGGCATATTGCTGGGAGAAAGGCATCCGACTTGACCTTGGATCTGTGGCACACCCACAGTCCAATGGTCAGGTTGAACGAGCCAATGGATTAATTCTGCAGGGAATCAAGCCACGTCTTGAGGCACCGCTACACAGAGCAGCTAGAGCCTAGGCGGAAGAATTGCCATCTGTGCTTTGGAGTTTACGAACTACACCCAAAAGATCTACCGGCTACACCCCTTACTTCATGGTATATGGAGCAAAAGCCATCCCGCCTTCCGAAATCCTTCACGATGCACCAAGAGTTGCCGCCTACGACGAAGATGACGCTGAAGAATCCAGACGCCTAGATGTGGACCTTCTCGAGGAGGAGCGCGTTTTGGCATGCCAAAGATCCGCCATCAACCAGCAGAAGCTATGCAGCTACCATAGTCGCCGCGTTCGGCATCGCTCGTTTAAAGAGGGGGATTTGGTGCTCCGACTTAAGCAGAAGAAGTCACACAAATTATCCCCGCCATGGGAAGGACCATTCATCATAAGCAAGGCGCTGCTCAATGGGTCTTACTACCTTGTTGACAACCGTGAACTAAAGGATAGACCCAACGAGGATCATAAGCGTAAGCGACGTGACCCGGATGATGACTACCCGGAGCTTGATCGGCCATGGAACATAGCACAGCTACGTCCTTTTTACACTTATCATTTTTTATCTAATTGTGTATCTCTTATATGATCAATGAAATAAACCTCTTTGGTTCACTCATATTTCTAAGTCTTTTACCTCCTTTAGTATTCATTTTTGGCTCAAGTAAAACCTTTATGCACAAGCTTTGCGTTTGCACTTGTGAAAGTTCCCCCTACGGGCGTTAGCTTAAGTTTTCTGGTCTACACGTTCTTTGTCGTTTTTATGTGGATTCTAGAGTAGTGACTTGCGGCACTTATTGTCGGCGGTTTTGTGCTCAGGTTATTGACGGTGCCATTGGGTATCATCACCTAAGCGCATGGTTCCGACGACGAGTCTTCCGACTCACGAAAAGTCAAGCATAAGAACCAAAGTAATGGATAAGCCAGCACTTGCTTAAAAAATATACATGCTGGAACTAAGTTCTTAAGTAGCAGGAAATTACAACCATTGTTTTCTGCCTTAAGTTACATCATCAAGTTTTTTCCGCGCATATACCAAAGGCGAAACAAATATTACATAGTGTTTTTCACTCTTTGGGCGCAGGAGACTTGGAAGCAGCATCGTCCCCAGCCGGAGAATCACCCTCAGCATCGGCACTTTGGTGAGACTCGGAGGAGTCTTGGTTGACGCTGTCGATAGTGTTCATAGGCATGAAGATGTTGATATCCACAAACTCGGAAACTCTGGTGTCATAACCCGCGAGTGATGACATGATGGCTTCGTGATCAATTTATTTGCCATCATCATCAACGTCGGGGATGCCAGAGGTCACCGTGTCGATGTCGACATCTTCGTAATGAGCCTTCACCATAGACAGCGCCATCCTTGCGCCAGCCCGTGCACATGAAGCTTTCCAGCTTGTGATACGCTCGGGGGCTCGTCGCAGAATTTCCGAGTACTTCGCCATGGAGTCCGAGGCCTTGATGTGTATCTGGAGGGGCTTGGCGATCTCTTTGGCTTGGGTGATGGCGGTGTTGATAAAGTTGCCGGCAAGAACCATGCATTCCTTGGCCGGAGGAGGCGATCTGGTTAAACCCATAGGAGCTGCAAATTTTGACAAGGATCACATGAGTTCAATAATTCCAAGTACCCAGACTGCAGAAATACAAGGCAGAGAAATCTTACTGAAGATGCTGGCATTGGCCTTCCAGAGGGTGTCCGCCAAGGATTCCTTCTCTTGTTGGAGGAGCTTATATGCCTCGCCGTGGCGATGGTTTTGCTCATCAGCTACTTGCTTCTGATCTTTTAAGATCGCAAGCTCCTCCTTCAAGCGATTGATTTCCGCGGAGGCGGAATCTTGCAGGGCCTTCATGGAATCCTCGTGCATCTTCAGCATCTCTTCCCTCTCCTTCTTAAGGATTCTGTTCTCGGTGTCCAGCTGCTGGATGTGCTTGGACTGCTCGACAATATCCTTGGCCTTGGCGACATGTTCTGCAAAGTCGGAGAAAACAAAGTACACAATGAGTACTCGGAGAATGAAGGCATAAAACCAAGACGGAATGCGCAAAAAAGAAAACATACTCTTGTTTTTGATGATATGTTCCTTCAAGATGGCAGTTTTACCCTTTTCGGCTTCAAGATCTGCGCGCATCTTCTGGTACTTGTCGTTGGCCATACCCCTCCGAGCATTCTCATTCTGTGGAAAAAAGAAAAAATTAAACCGTTGTTTAGTCTACTTGGAGCACCTAGTCGGAAACTTTCCACCTAGGCGCTCGGGGGCTACAGTGAGAGTTTTTAACTTAGCAATATACTTAGCTTTTCTTTAAGCATCTAGTCGGAGCTAATTTAGTTCTTGATTAGAAGCTTGGGGCTACAGTATAAAGTTTTAACTCAGAAAATGCTTAGCTTTTCTTTAAGCATCTAGTCGGAACTCATTCAGTTACAACTAGAAGCTTGGGAGCTACAGTATTGAAAATTATAAACACCGCGTTTTCTACTCTTAAAGCATCTAGTCGGAATAGTTTTTTTCCATCTAAATGCTTGGGGGCTACAGCGAGAGTTCTTTCTAACTTAGTCACTCTTAGAGCATATAGATGCAAAACCTATGGTTTTCCACCTACATCCTCGGGGGCTACAGTGGGATACTCATATGAAGTGCAAAAGGTAAAGTAAAACTTACAAGTGCAATAATCTTGAGGTTTGTAGCGCTCTCGGCTAGCAGCTTGCCAAAGGAGATGCTATTTACTCACAAGATATCCGCTTGTCGGAGAAGCTCCTCAATACCGCACATCGGAGATGACGGCACTCCTCCATGAACCATAGTTGTGTTACTCGGCATGAGCGCCGGGTAAACTATCTTCAGAAACTCGAAGGGCTTCTGGTGAGCGGGGACGCCGCCTTCGACAGAGGTACCAGCTCCCACTACTGCCTTATCGCTACCGATGGCAGCCTTAGCCGGAGCTTCAGCCATTTGTAGAGCAGTGCTCTCCTGCATCGCCTGCTCGCCGACAACAGCGAGTTCGGTAGAGGTGCCAGAATCCACTTCCATGGCGGAAGGTCCTGGAGCCTCCTGGGCTTGAGAGCCTGTCGGGGCAGAGGAAGGCTTGACGGCAGGAGTAGCAGGGGCGATGACGGGAGAGGCGTCGCGATGCAGCATATCCTCGATATTTCTAGAAGCCCCCAAACTTTTGGAGGTCTTCTTGAGGCTGGTCGTGGCTTTCTTCCTGAAACGTGCAAAATGCATAAGTACAGGAACAGAATAGACAGATAGACAATGTCAGAGAATGAGAAGCTTACACTAGGGGGGCGCTTTGGCGAAAATCCCGGTGGATTTTCTCTTTTCTGCCTCCAGGGTGGCGGTAGTCTTTTTGGAGGCTCCACCCTCCGTATTCTTCTTCTTGCCTCTATCTGCAGCGTCAGAGGTGGAGCTCTTCTGCTTTCGCGCCAACGGGACATCGTCGTCGGACACGACCGTGACTTCCTTCATCTTTGGATCGTAGATTTGGGCAGCCAGATTGTCCTCATCTAGATCGCTAAGCTATTAAGTAAGAAATCACCATGTTAGATAAAATGGTGTTGGCAAGACAGGGAAACTAGAGCATATGTCGTATACGGAAAATAAATATCTACCTTTGGGAACTTGCCGTCTACAAACATGTCGTAGGTGATGGTGAAGCCATGCTTCTTATCGTTCACCTTGACGATGTCCTTCAGGCGGAGCTTGACGGAGTCGCTCGAGAAGTTATCCACGGAGATCCGGAGGGTATCCCTTCGATCACTGGTATACTCGTGCATGAACTTCGGGCGATGCTGCAGAGGTTGGATTTGCCTGATGAACTAGCACATGGCTAGGTCCAAGCCGGTCAAACCCGTCTCTACGAACCATTCGATCCGCCTTATTGCGCGAGAAGCGTCGAGGTCGAAGGGAAGGGAGTCATGGGATCTCCATGTGGAAACTTCAGCGGCGGATCCATCCGCGAAGTCTGGGTACATTAGTTCTCGGCCCGCCAAAGGAATGTCGGGGCCATAGAAGTACGTCTGCTGCCAGTTTTTGCAGGACTCGTGGCCGACGATGTTGGGGAACCGCCGGCCAGGTCGAATCTTGAAGCTTATGGTGCCGCAGTTCCTAAGCTTCTCCTTACTATGTCCGGCTTCACGTTTGACAGTGAAGAAGTACACGAACAAGTCTAACCTAGGCCTAATCCCTAGGTAACCCTCACAAAGTGCTGCGAAGTTGCTAAGCACTAAAATGCTATTGGGGGAGAGGTTGTGGGGTTGTACCTTGTAATGGTTCAAGACGGAGAGAAAGAAGTGGGAGATGGGCAAGGAAACACCGCGTACCAGCTGAGCCTTGAGGTACACCTTTTCTCCGGCTTGGGGAGAAGGTGTCACCTCGCCGGCCGGCGCCGCCCGCCAGGCAAGCCCCTCCGTCGCGGGGAGGTAGCCTTCGGCGACCATCTCCTGGATGTCGCGGTCGGTGATGTCCGAGCCGCGCCAGTCACCCTTGTGCGAGTCTAGCTCTTCTTCCTGTGGCTCTAGCGCCGCCAGATTATGGTCGCCGCCGGTGGTTTCGATCACCGCTGATGCGGGGATGACCAGGCCCTCTAGAGGCATAACGACAGAGCTCGCCGGCTTTGCCGCGGCTTCGCTCGACGCCTCCATCGATGGGGAGGAGCTACTGCTGCCCATGGAGTGTTGGAAGGATGCGACTGACACGGGTGGAAGCTAGGGTTTTCGAGGTTTCTCACGGAGAGCTCGAGGAGGCGTGCGGCCGGACGAAGAAAACGATGACGCGAGAAGAATGAGGTAAAAAGTGGAAAGTGTCCCACGGTTACTATTTATCATACTCTGCATCAAGATTCGTGCAGATAATCGGACGATTGCCGCGTAGACGACGTGTTTGTGAACGTGCACGGTAATTTCGCCACGTCTCCAACCGCCGCCGCCAACGGTTCGTATCGCCCGCGCGGGAAAATAAGATATGATTGCGTTCTCTGCATGTGTGAGTTACGAGGCGTCGCTGACCTAATCCTACGTCGTCATAGCTGACACGAGTAGATGAGCCGTCGCATCGAAGATTCCGGCATGGACGGATTTAATCCGACTACGTAAGAGTACGATGGAAGATTCAGCATTTCTCCGGCTTACAAATCGAAGACGGAGAAAACTGTTGGAGATATGCCCTAGAGGCAATAATAAATGTAGTTATTATTATATCTTTGTGTTTATGATAAATGTTTACATTCATGCTATAATAGTATTAACAAGGAAACATTAATACTTGTGTGATTTGTAAACTCAATTTGAAGTCCCTAGTATAGCCTCTATACATCACTAGCTTGTTGGTTGAATAAATGATTGTGGTTTCCCTATCATGAACATTGAGATGTTATCAACAACAAGATCATATCGTTAGGAGAATGATATGGTGGACATACTCCTATAGATAAGCGTAGCATAAAGATCAAGTCATTTCAATAGTTCAATTGCTATATGCTTTTTGATACATAGTAACCTAATTCCTTCGACCATGAGATCATGCATATCACCTTTGCCGGATGGATGCTTTGATGACATCAAACACCACACCGTAACTGGGTGGCTATAAAGGTGACATTGAGTGTTCGGAAAGTATTGGTTGAAACACATGGATCAAGGGTGGGATTTGTCCATCCATATGACTGATAGATATACTCTGGGCCCTCTCGGTGGAATGTCATCCAATTAGCTTGCAAGCATGTGACTGGCTCACAAGGGATCACATATCACGGGAACGAGAAAAGAGTACTTATCGGTAACGAGGTTGAACTAGGTATGCAGAGATACCGGCGATCATAACCTCGGATAAGTAAACTATCGTAAGACAAAGGGAAATTGGTATCGTATGTAAGTGGTTCATTCGATCGCAAAGTAATCGTAGAAATATGTGGGAGCCATATGAATTTCCAGATTCCTCTATTGGTTATTGTTCGGAGAAGTGTCTCGATCATGTCCGCATAATTCACGAACCGTAGGGAGACACACTTAAGGATTCGACGTTGTTTGAGTAGTTATGGAATGAATGAGAAAGAGACCGAATGTTGTTCGGAGTCTCGGATGGGATCGGGGATATCACGAGGAGATCCGAAATGGTCCGTAGAATAAGATTCATATAAGGAAAGTCCCATTTCGGAGTTGGGGAATGATTCCGGTGTTTTCATCGGGAATGTTCTAGAAGGTTCCGGAATGTCCGGCACTCCGGAAGGGAAGGGGTACATGAATGTGTCATTGCAAGTTGGAATGATTGCATCATGTACTAAGTGTCTTCGCTGTCCAAAATAAAGGGTTTATTCAAATCCTAAATTGAAAAGTCAAACGGCTAGTTTGAAAGTCAAACGACAAGTTTTGGAAAGAGGAGGAGGAGGTTGAAACCGAGTTGGGGAGGGAGTCCCTCCTCCCCAAGCCGGCGCACCACCCAAGCCAAGTTGGGGAGGGACTCCACTCCCTCCCCTTGGCCGCCGGCCCCTCCACCTATATAAGGAGGGGCAGGGCTCCCTCCTAGTACACACAAGTACCTCTCCTCAAACCCTAGCTTGGCGCCTACCACCATAGCCGCCGCCGCCCCCCTAGGGTTTTGCCCTAGCCGCCGACTTGGGGGTCCCCAGAACCCTAGCCGCCGGCTCTAGCACCTCCTCCTTGGTGTGTCTAAACCCTAGATCGCCGAGGAGCTCTCTCATACTCCACCATACTCGCTCCGGCTTAAGGCGAAGCCCTGCGAGATCTCCCCTCTACTTCCGGTACCACGCCTTTGTGCTGCCGGAATCGCGAGGAGAGTGCTACAACCTCCGCTGCCTGCTGGAACAAGGGAGAGGAAGGTCTTCGTCGAGTACCGAACGTGTGACCGACTGCGGGAGCGCTGCCGGAACGCAGCACCGGAAGGATCGTCTACGCGATCTTGAGATCGGGAAGAGTACGACTACATCACCCACGAGAATCCGCTCTCGTTAAACACTTTGGAATATTCAAGGGTAAGTTATTCCATCGACTCGTTACTACAATCTATTAGATAGATCTTGGCTTGTTTGTTTGTATGCGATAGAAATTTTTTGTTTTCCATGCTACGAAACCCTACAAAAACCTTGCAGGGTTCTTTGGGAGGACTACAAGATGCTGCTTGACGATTTGCCAACATCCATCTAGACAGAACATTCCACGTGAAGAGGCAAGACGGCGCAAGATCTCGGAGTTCTCCGGGGGCTACTGTTGGGGATATGCTATATGGGTATCCTAATAGCATGTCTCTTATCCGACTAACCCGGGTGGCCCATAGTCGGTAGCATGGCCTATGGCCTGCAGGGCGGCCCAGTTAGGTGGATCCAGAAGGGAGGCCCATGCCGGATAAAGGAAGGCTACAGTGGAGTCACCAGCGTAACCGGAGCCTTGGAGTGCAAGATACAGAAGACTAGTAATAGACGGTGAAGGACTCTGTGACCTGTCCGGCTAGGACTTTTCCCTGTAAACCTAGGACCTGGCGACTATATAAGTCGGGCCAATGGGAGCCTTTAGGGCACAATCTAATACGTTCATACACAATCTCAGACAACCTCGCACAGCGAACCTATCTCTGTAACTTGGCGTATTGCCCTTATAGTGATTTATAGTAGGAGTAGGATTCCGCCACCGTTGTGGGATCTGAACCTGGGTAAGCTGTGTTAACTCGTACCCATCAACCGTCCGCCTTACCCCACGTCTCTAAACACGCACTGTGAGGACCCTTCCATGGCGTACTCGTCGGCAATACCACGACAGCTGGATTCCGGCTTCAAAACCCGTGACGACCTACATGATCATGTTTGTCAGCGAGATCGATATTTATCTCGGTTTCGCTGAACCCACCCTTGAGGTGATGACCATGGCGACAGAAAAATCTGGATCTACTCTGTCTGTAGAGGCGGAAGAGTTCAAGATCCTGGATAAAGTTGAACCCACCCAGCCCACTCCAGTAGTGGAAGAAGAGGTGGAAGAAAAATTCGAATCTGGATCTGATCTCTCCGACGAGATCAGATACACAGATGAGGAATACATCACTACGGATCCGGCTCTGCTGATGTTGAGGCAGAAACCAAGTTATACCACTACCTCAAGAACATAAACAAGAAGAAGCATTGTTTCGTGTACCACATAAGCTCTGGATCCGGCTCTATCGATGCTGGAGCCGGCAACGATTCAGTCCTGGATGCAATCGAAGAAAACGCCAATTTACCTGGCTCCCCTCAAGAGTCAATAACATCGCAGGAACTTCGAGGCTTCGACAAGGAGATGGAGGAGTACAAGCAAGAGCACGCCTCCAAACCAATGCAAGGTGAGCCGGAAAATTCCCCTATTCCATATGATAGCATGGATGAAAGCTACACCTCGCAAGATGATATGGACACCGGAGATTCCTCCGAGGTTCACAAGCCAACCACTATGGAAAGTACCGACGGAAGTTTATCCCTCGGTACCGGAACAAAAGCCGTCTTTGCCACCGGTACACACATTAAGGCTACTGGACGGTCAAAGAAGAAGAACAAGAACAAGAATCCGACACCGGCAGAGCCGGGCGTCGAGGAAACCAACGAAGAAAAAGTTGATGAAGAGATCGATATGGAGAATCAGGATGGAGATCCGATTAATACCACGCCGATCGACCCTCCTGTGGATGGGCACGTTGTCACCAAGGGTGCAAGTGAAATTTACGGAAATGATCTCACGATTCCAATCCCAACGGCTTCGGATCTTACACGGGAGGCGCTGGTGAAAAGGGCTGCGGACCTGGAAAAGCACCGTCTATTTCTGCTCAAGGAGGCCATGCACATCGTCGAGCTTAGGCAGCAGTTAGACAGTGATCCTGCCAAATATCAGTCAGATTTCAAGCGACACCCAAGCAAAACAAGGGGAGGTCTATTTCTTGCCAACAAGAACCCAGATATCCACAAAGATCTATTCGACGAAAAAACCGGAGAGAAGATACGAGTCTACAGCATGCCGTTGGAAAACGCTAGTGCAACTCGAGCCATCCTTGCCAACAATCCGTCTCCACAGCAGGTCTAGCAGTGTGTCGCATTGCTGGACAAAGGATTAAAGCAGCAGAAAATGGACGTGTCATTCAGTGGCAAGATGGCCTCATAGTCTGAGTTTTGCCACACTGGCGCTGACCAAAGCGCCGACGAAAGGCTCCACAGGGATACAGATCAGCGCCATCGTCCCCGTGGAGAAGAAGAGAATTCAAGAACCGGCTCAAACGGTCACTTTCGCTGGCCGATGCGTGACTGGGCAAGAGTTATTCCGGCTGCGTTCGAAGACACCATTAGGGTAATGGTTCCTCATCAGGACCATCGTCGGCAAAACAATCGCTATATAGAAAACTCGAAAACACGCCGCCTGCGAGAGGAGCAAGATCGGCTAAGGATGCCACCACCGAGCCGTCCGGCTGGTAATGCCAGATGAAGAGATGATCTAGACCATCCTGAATCAAGTAGGGACGGAACCCAAAGAAACCGGCATCGGAGTCAGCATAATGAGGCTCCACCGCCACCACCGCGTAACCCAACGGGAAATGATCCACCAGGGCCACCATAGCCTCCTGGTAGCGACCATGAAGGATCCTGGCGTAGCCATGAAGCCGCAGGGGCGGAGGCGGCAATGGTGAAAGGAGAAGCAGAAATCCGACTCCGCCGCATAGAAGCCGTGAGCCTCCGAGGCGCAGATCTCTCTCGCCAAACGATGCTTGCCATCAGATCGAATCAAACATAGAGGCGCAGCTATACGAGGAAGAGGATGTGTACGTGGGACCCAAGTGCTTTGGCCCGTTCATACGTCGGACCAAATTTTCGGTTGATTTTGGTATTGCCAAACACATTCAGCCCTACGACGGCGCGGCTCGGCCAGATACCTGGCTCCAGGATTTTTTTCTAGGCCTACTACTTCACCAAAGGAGGAAACAACCTGGTTGCAGTCCAATATCTCCCGCTTATGCTGAGGAAGACGGCTCGATGGTGGCTCAATGAACTGCCAGAGAATTCAATTCATAACTGCTATACATGCAAAGTGCGTTCTTTTCAAACTTTGAGGGAACATACAGGAGGACTACATAGTCGGAGACTTGCAGCGTTGCACGCAAAGACCCAGAGAAACCTGCTGGGATTACCTCGGATGCTGGATTGACACGAGGAACTCCTGCGAGGGAGTAAATGAGCAAACTGCGATAGAACCTTTTATTGCAGGACTCCCAGTCAGACTTTTGCGTCACAAATTGAAGCGTGACCACGTCATAGATTTGGGAGAGATGATAGATACGACAAGCAAATATGCTGATGCCGATGATGATTCAGAAGGGCTGCTAAATATTCTGGCCAATCCCAATGCGGCCAAACAGCCAAAACAACAAGCTCAGAAGCGCAAAAACATCCCGGATGAAAAACCGGCTCCGGACAATGCAGCTATCAACACAACATTCGGATCTAGAGGATGAGGAGGGCGCGGAGGCAGCTGGGGTAGAGGTCGTGGAACTTCCCGAATCCAGGGAAGAGGAGACCAGCAACCCGGAAGAACCTATACCTAGGCTGACATTGCTAATAATCCCTATGTCCACCGCTTGGATAGTAACAGAGGATCTACCCACACAAATGTCGAGTGTCGTTTCAATGAAGACATCAAGAAAGACGAATCCACTAGGTACAGAGTCAAGTGACAAAAAGGAAAGAAAAATTCTAAGAAAGGAAAGGAGCCCAAGGAAGATTCCGACATGGAAGAAGCGGATACTACCGCAGAGCCCAATTCGGATGAAAAAAAAAGACTTTTTCGACTAAGAAAGACGCATACGTCTACTTCCTTGGATCCCAACCTGCCAAAGAAAAGAAGGCGGTTCTCCATGAGCTTAATGCCACGGTTCCGGCTATTCCACAATTTTTGGACTGGTCAGACGTAACTGATGGCTCAATTGATGTGGAGCCTGTTGGGAACCCCAAGAGCAAGGTGTGAAGCAGCAAGCAGCAAGTCTTCCCTCAGTAGAGACCGAGGTTATCGAAGTATCAAGTCTTCCCTCAGTACATACACAGGTGTTGCAAGCAACGCAGACCCGCACAACACAAAATCAAGACTTTGCCCCAACGAACAATGAGGTTGTCAAGCTCACCGGTTTGCTGTAACAAAGGATTAAACGTATGGTGTGGAAAGTAATGGTTTGCAGCAAGTAAACAAGTAACAGTGGAAGATGTATCAATGGTAAAGATTGGACCGGGGTCCATAGTTCACTAGAGGTGCTCTCCTGAGATAAACAACATGGCATGAAGGGTGAAAAAATTACAGCAGGGCAATTGACAGGAACTGAGCAAGGCATAACAATGAAATTACTAGTCAAAAAGATCCTATGAGATTCGATTGGGCACTACAACAAGATACATAGACCGCCATCCAAATGCATCTATGACTAGAAGTCCACCTTCAGGTTATCATCTGAACCCCCTCCAGTATTAAGTTGCAAGCAACAGACAACTGCTTTAAGCAAAGTGTGTAAGGTAAACAGTCCACATGTTCCATGAACAAGAGACCGTTGTTTTCTCCCTAGTGGCAACAACACATCTACAACCGAAGATATTTCTGTCACTTCCCTTGGAAACTAGAGGCATGAACCCACTATCGAGCATAAATACCCCCTCTTGGAGTCACTAGCAACTACTTGTCCAAGATAGCTACTAACAACAGAGAGCATGCAAGATCACAAACAACACAGAGATGATAGAATCATAAAGACAAAATGTAACATCCCAAAAATACCAAACTTAGATCAACAAACACTAATCATCAAGATTAGGGTTAACAAAAACTTTTCTAAATAAACTCATGAATGCATGTATATGTGTATGCATGGATTTTGAATTTCTTTAAAAACCACCTTGTTTGTGTGATCCGTTGCTTGTAAAATGTTTCTTAGGTGAAATGAACATCATCTAAAACATTTACCACACTTTTCCTAAAGATAAGTAAATCAAAACAAATATATTAAGTGAATGGTCATTTTGACCAATTTAACTCCCATGCCTACTTTGGCTATCTCAAACTTTCAAAACTTAACAGAAACTTTTCTGGATCTTTGCACCCCTTGAATGTACTCATAACAAGGTATCAAGGTCCACTTTGTGATCATCCAGAAACTTTCAAATGCATAGTTTAAATGACAATTCAAAATTGAATCTTCTTCATATGGGAAGATCCCACTTTTTCAAAACCCACTCAAACAAGCTCAATTTTCAAAACCCAAGCATCTGCAGACTCACCAGCACCAATCTAGCAAACCCACCAAAATTCATTTCAAAATTCAAAACTTGATTTCATGCGGCCATTTCATCAAACAGGTTGCAGACACAAATCAAACAAAACATCAAACACTATAGTGTGCAGTGATTCTTGCCTAACTTGTTCCCTAGTTAGCTCACACACACCTCAGTAGCTCACCTAGAAAGATTAGCCCAACACTAGCACCCCTGTGAGCTTGCCATTATCATTAATGGTGAACAACCGAGCACCCCCATGTCACCCCATTGTGGACAGCAGGCTAGAGGAAGAACTAGTCGTGCCAACCTTGTCTGGGAGGCAGCCCACCGTCCACCGCCACTGCCTGTCCCAGCCGCGAGCGTTGCCAAGCCCTGGACCACGCGCACGAGACACACCCAGACCATGCCGAGCGTGCGCCAGAGCGCCACCCTCGACCAGCATCCACAGACCACGCGCCGCCCTCACCGCGTGCACACACGATCACCACCGACGCAGGAGACCGCCAGACATCCCCGTTTGCCGCCCCGTGCCATACAGCCACGGCCGGCCGTCGAAGACGCCGCCTCTGCCGCGCAAAGCACCGCCCGTTCCAGACCAAACCACACCGCCCCATGCCTCGCGACCATGTCATTGAGCATCGCCAGGAGACACAACACCGTCCCCTACCCTTGCCCATGCCATTAGCCGCCTGTAACGTCGCCCCCGACGAGCTCACCGTGCGCCCCGACGGTCCCCTCGCTCGACTATAAATAGAGGCCACCCCCGCACGATTTCTTCACACCATCTCACTCCCCTCTCCCCACTGACCGTGCCACACCATTCTTAGAGCAAGCCGAGCACCACCTCGCCGGAATTTCACCGGAGCCTGCCGCTGCCGGAGAAGAAGGGAGCCAGCGATTGGAGCCGCCCCAGGAGAAGTCACCGGTACCAGGAGGTTCGCCGTCGTCGACTTCGTCGTTCGCCCGCCTCGCCGACCCTCGCCCATACCCCAGTGAGCCCCTAGCACCCCTCATTGGCCGCGCTAGGTTACGTTCTCGCCGGAGTTGTCTCGTGTCGACGATGACCCCCAGCCGTTGGATTAGAACTAGATCAAACGATCCACGTTGCCCCATACCGCTTCGCCCAGCCCCGTGTCACTGACGAGTGGGGACACCCACTTAAGCAGCCCGCGGGAGCACTGCACTTAGCAGGCCGTCCCGTTAGAATTTCCCGCACAACCCAGCAATTCAAATTAAACCTTTTTCTATTTCATTTCAAAAACACTTCAGCACCCAACTTCAAAAATCAACCCAGATCGATTCAGTGCATCAAATTGGATGAAACCAATTTTGGTCTGTGAATGCTTAATCCAAGACCGTTGGATTCAAGTCATTTGGATCTGCATTCAAACATTTTTCAAATTTAAACCATAAAAGCTTTTGAGTTGATTCCAACTCTCAAAAATCACATTTAACCATACCTTTCAGAATATATAAAAATATATAGGTTTACTTGCAGAAATAATATTCAAGTAATAAAAGAATGCTTCATAAGCATTTCTAGCCACTTTAATTAATTAAAATAAAAGGGTAAAACCTTATTAAATTGTGACACCACTTTAAATCACATTCCCATGGACTACAATATGTGGTGATGACATGTGTCAACATGATCCCATGTTTAGTTTGGAGAATATTAAATCTTAAGTAATTTTTCAATGAGTAGAAATTACTTTTCTAAAAATAAAAAGGATTTAAATCAAGCCTTAACCTTGTAATGTTAGATATGATGCTAGATCATCCATAGGACCCTTGTGTGTGATGATTGCAAGTAGTTAAGTATTGTTTGGTGATTGTGTACCTCGTATTTATTCATAGACGCTAGTACCGACCAAGGATACGAGGAGGAAGGAGGATACTACGAAGAGGAAGCCGAGGAGAACTTCAACCACTGCTCTGCACAAGGCAAGCCTTACTAATCAAGTTGACCTATGCAAGCTAACACTTGCAAGATACCCTACTGATGCCACAACCCCATACTTGTGAGATGACTACTTTATGCCTTAAGCATATGTGATCATACCCACTTGATAAACCAATCCTAGTTTTATGGCAAGCTTCTTACTTTATTTATTTATCAAAGCTTACTTAGAGTCTACCTAAGAGTTTGGTAGATACTAGACAGTTGTGCTGAAGGTTGCATAAAGAGCATAAAATTTGGCCTAAGCTATAAACCTTGATATCAGCCTAAGATATGAGGTTGGACTTAGTGAATCTCCACTAGTAACACCCCTCATTAGTACTACCCCCAACTGTAGATGCTAGTGCTAAGCATAAAATTTGATCAACTTTTAGATGGGATTACTTGATGGAAAAATGGTTATGAAAACCTTGGAATGATGGATCATTCTATTGAAATGTTTTGGACATGTGTTTCCAAACACTTGATGATTTTGGTGATGAAAATGTTGAGGCATGAGCCTTAGCCCTTTATAAAACTGATGGTTGTCTCGATGCGATACCATTCCAATTTTATCGTACAACCACAATACCCGAATATTGGGTAGGGCTTGACTGGAAACTTATATACCTTAGTATTAGTTCCCTCACGGCCAAGGTCTGAGCTGAGGCTACCTTGTGAAGATTGCCCACCTGTGCAGTACCCAAGATGACAGTGGTCATGGTTGGGAGGCCAAACTCACAGGAGAGGTGCTGATACTAGGGAGTGTAATTGAAAGGTTAGGATTGATTATCCGCATACTGAGTATGGTGAATTCAGGATTTGTTCCTGACGGATGTATCGAATGTTGTGGTGAAAGTGTACAATATCTGCAGAGTGTCAAACTATTCGAATAGCCGCATCCGCGGTTATGGACAGTTGGAGTGGCCATATTGTTCCCCTGTCAGACCTTTTAAAATTATTTGTGAAATGAATTGCGACTTTGACTTGACCACAACAGAGTTGTGACCTGAATTACAAGATCCCATTTAGGAATTTATAAAATTGTGACTAGCTTTGGAACTTAGTAAAGATAAACCTGGCTTTTTGCAAAACAACCCTAGAGCCTAGTGTCCTATTATCCAAAAACCCCCTTTACTTGTTAGTATTAGTTTGCGAGTACTTAAAGAGTACTCATGGCTTTGTCCCTGGCTATTCCCATGGCCAGACTATGAAGATGAGTACCTGGAGGATGGAACCCAGGAAGGTTACGACAACTAGGATCATCTCCCATCGTCAGCACTGCCTGTGACCCCGAAGATGGAGCTTCGCCTACGCTACCGTTATTATTACGTATGCCGCTGCTTGATGTTGTATTGAGAACCGGATCATGAGATCCCTATTTGTGTAAGAACTTATGTCTCGTTTGTAATGGATGAAGTACTATGGTATCCAATTCTGTTATGTCTCGCAAAAATGGTAATCCTGGGATTGCGATGTATGGCATAACAGGCATCTAGGATTGAAAAATCCGGGTGTTGACAAGTTGGTATTAGAGCCAGCCTGACCATAGGAGACCCTAGTTAGATTGGACGTTGAACCAAAAACTTAGTTTCAAAACCAAAGAACAAAAATATTTACGAAAACTTATTCTCATTCTTACCTCTTTAATTCTTTCATAAAAATTCATGTTCCTCAAAAACTCTTGCAAAATACATAAAATTTTGACACACTTGATCACTCTGCTAATCTACTCATCCTCTATTTTTATAGATGGACGTGAAGTACAGCAAGTTTTACCAACTCGGGAATGGAGGAGACCTTATCTTTGAGAGGGATCTGGATCAGCTTTCGGAACTTCTGGAGCGTCCGCACCCCGAGTTCTTCGGAGCTCAGCTCAATATATCAAGGAGGAGAAGATCTGCAGTGGCTAATTGTTGCGAGTCTCCGAGGAAAGATTGAACCTCCCACTGCGGAGGGAATTCAGTTTACCTTGAGGGAAAACAACTGGCTTGATGGACTTGCCAGAGCAATGCAGGAAACTCTTTCCCGTCTGTGTGGGCAGAGCATCAATCAGATCAAGGGTACTCGCTTTGAGTTTTGCCCAAGCCGTGATGCAAATGGCCAACCACTGGAAGCCCCATACCACCCCGAGCTGAAGACTCAATTGGACCACCTTAGCTTCATGATGTATGATCGTCAGCAGGAGTTGGACAACTGTCGTGACTATTGCAACCACAAGTCTGCCATCATCAAGACGAAGGATCAGACCATCGCCATGCTAGCAAAGGATCGCAAGTGCCGCCGTCAGCTCGACAAGAAGGAGCGCATTATTGATCGTCTTCGCCATCGCATCTCATCTCTGGAAGAGACCATCCACGAGAGAGACATGCAGTTGGAGGAAAGGGAGAATGCCGGAGAAGATCTTCGTGGAGATCCTTACTCCTATCTCAGCGATGACGATGATTTTCTGGAGGATCAGGCCATGGACTTCTTCACCGATGAGGATGATTTCACCTTTATCGATGATGCGGAAGATGATGAAGCCACAGACTCCGAGCAGTAGTAGCACTGAGCACTAGCGTAGTGAGTAGTAGTCGGTCCCACTGTATCGTAGTTTCCAGAATGGTTCTTAAAACCATCTGTTTTTCTGTGTTGTGGTGTGTGTTGTACTATGTGCTATGAGTGAATGAATGAAAAAGCAAGTTGCTAGAAAACTTGAGTCAAACTCTAAAAACTTTTCAAAGACCCAAAACCTTATAAATTTCCCTCTTTTCTCATGATCTATATCAACCTTCAGATGCCACGTGGAGGAAGTGGTTCAGCCCTGGACCCGATGTTGCAGATCCTGCAAATGTTGACTTCTGACCGCGAAGCTGAAAGAGCGGAACGTCAAGCCAACCTAGCCACTCTGCAACAGATAGCCCAGCTAGCCCACAACAACCAAGGCCATGGAAATCAGGACAACCACAGATCTAAGCTCAAGAATTTCCAGAATACCAACCCACCCGTTTTCACCAAGTCAGAAGAACCCCTAGACGCCGATGATTGGCTGTAAACCATGGAAAATAACTTAGAAGTATCCGGAGTGGAAGCCAACGAGAAAGTCTTGTTCGCCACCCATTATCTAGCCGGAGATGCTAGGGCATGGTGGAACAGTGTGCGTGCAATGACCGGAGGCCAAATGATGACCTGGGAGGAATTCAAGGTCAAGTTTAGCAGAACCCATGTGCCACCAGGTTTGATCAAGAGAATGAGAGACGAGTTCAGAGAATTGAAACAAGGAAGGATGACTGTAGTGGAATACCGTGACAAATTTTTGTCATTAGCTAGGTATGCCCCGGACGAGATAGACACCGAAGCCAAGAAGAAATAAAGATTCCTGAATAGTCTGCATGACGAGATGCAGACAGTGTTAGTCAATATCCCCTTTGCTGATATTGAAGCCCTTGTCGACTCTGCTATCCAGATGGAAGGGAAGATCAACCAGGCCAATGAGAACCGCAAGCGTCGCATGATGCATCAACCAGGAACCCATCAGACCCCAAAGTATCGCCCCAACCCATCTCCAGGATTTGCCCCAAGAACCAACAGACCCCCTATGACCCGTCCGACCTACCCCAACCATGGAAACCCTAGACCCGGAGGAAATCACAACAACCCCGGCAACTCTAGAAATTTCACCCGCGCCCCACCCAAGTTCAACACCAACAATGCTACCGCCAACCCCAACACTGCCCTGAGGACTAGAAGCAATGTTGTGCCTGTCGCAGCTAAGGACAAGTCACAAGTGACCTGTTATGATTGTGGAAATAAAGGCCACTATTCCAACGAGTTCCCCAACAAGAAGAATGCTACAGCCCCTAATACCAATGTCCCAGCTCAGCAGCGGCGTCGTGTCCAGCCAGGGAGAAGATTTGCCCCAGGGAATTCACTCAACCGCAATGGCCGTCTTTTTCTCATGCATGCTGAAGAAGCTCAGGAAGCGCCAGACGTCGTGCTGGGTATGTTTTCTGTTAATTCAGTACTTGCAAGAGTGTTGTTTGATTCTGGTGCATCGCATTCATTTGTCACCGAAGAATTTGCTTGCACTAGTAAAATTCAACCAACCAAATTGAAGCATGTGATGATTGTACAAATTCTCGGATCAACCACCAAGGCTAGGCAAATTTGCAAGGCCGTCCCTATCTGAATCCATGGCATAGATTTTTATGCTAATCTAATAGTACTCGGAACTAAAGGTTTGGAAGTAGTACTAGGAATGGATTGGATGTCCAAACATAAAGGATTGATTGACTGTACAAGAAATCCATCACCATGACCAGTACCGCCGGAATATCAGTCGAGCATATATCTGAAACCTTACCTCGCCAATTCAAGTGTAACAAGAGTCTAGCCTAACCTACCATTGACCAAGTTCGGATAGTCTGTGAATACCCCGATGTATTTCCAGATATTTTGCCCGGTATGCCCCCAGATTGGGATATCGAGTTTATCATCGAACTAATCCCCGGAACCGGACCCATAGCCCAAAGACCCTATAGTATGAACCCGTCAGAACTAGAAGAACTGAAGAAGCAACTGGATTCCATGTTGGAAATCGGAATGATTCAACCGAGTGCGTCCCCATGGAGGTCACCTGTCTTGTTTGTGGACAAGAAGGATGGAGGTAACCGTTTGTGTACGGATTATCGAAAGTTGAATGATGTCACCATCAAGAACAAGTACCCCTTGCCTAAGATAGAAGATTTGTTTGATCAGTTGACCGGTGCCCAGGTGTTTTCTAAGATTGATCTTAGAACTGGCTATCATCAACTCAAAATTCGTGCAGAGGATATTCCAAAGACTGCCTTTACCACCAGATATGGATTGTATGAGTATACAGTCATGTCTTTTGGATTAACCAATGCCCCCGCTTATTTCATGAACCTCATGAATAAGATTTTTATGGACTTCCTGGATAAGTTTGTCGTTGTTTTCATCGATGACATTCTGATTTATTCCAAATCAGAAGAAGAACATGAGCTACACCTAAGGACCATTCTTGGAACCCTTAGAGAGCATCAGTTGTATGCAAAATTTAGCAAATGTGAATTCTGGTTACAGGAGGTAGGATTCCTTGATCACATTGTATCAGCCGGAGGAATTGCCGTTGACCCTGCCAAAGTGAAAGATGTAGCAGATTGGCAAGCCCCAACCACTCAAACCCAAGTTCGTGCTTTTCTCGGATTGGCGGGATATTACCGCAAATTTATAGAAGGATTCTCGAGTATCGCCCGACCCATGACCCAATTGCTGAAGAAGCACAAGAAGTTTGAATGGACCGACAAGTGTGAAGCGAGTTTTCAAGAACTCAAGAGGAGATTGATTTCAGCCCCAATTTTGATTATGCCGGATATCACGAAGCCCTTCGATGTGTATTGTGACGCATCCAAGATTGGTCTCGGATGTGTGCTAATGCAAGAAGGCAAATTTATATCTTATCTATCGCGACAATTGAAGAAACATGAACAAAATTACCCAACCCATGACCTCGAACTCGCAGCCATAGTTCTAGCCCTGAAGACATGGAGACATTACCTGATGGGAAACCGTTGTGAGATTTATTCGGATCACAAGAGCCTAAAGTATATATTCACTCAGAAGGAGCAGAATATGAGGCAGAGAAGATGGATTGAGCTAATCAAGGATTACGACCTGGACATTCACTATCACCCTGGTAAAGCCAACGTGGTAGCCGATGCCCTTAGCAGATTGCCGTGCCGCTTGAACTCCATGATTTTGAAGGAGCAACCAAATTTGCACAAAGAGATGGAAGATTTTCGAATGGAATTAATAAGTGAAGGATTTTTGGCTAGCATAGAACTTCAGCCCACTTTGATCAGTCAGATTAAAGAGGCGCAGAAGGGAAATGCCAGTATCGACGGAATCAAGCGTCGTATCGGTACAGGCAAAGTACCCGGATTCACCGAGGACGAAGGAGTTCTGTGGTACAAAGGACGCCTTTGTGTACCAGCAGATTCTGAGTTAAAAGAAGTTATCTTGAAAGAGGCTCATGATACTCTTTATTCTATCCATCCCGGAGGAACTAAGATGTATCAATATTTGAAAGAGCAATTTTGGTGGCATAAGATGAAGAGAGAAATTGGAAGCTATATCGCCAAGTGTGATATATGTTAGCGAGTCAAGGCAGGACATCAAAGACCCGCTGGATTGTTGCAACCTTTGCAGATTCCGGAATGGAAATGGGATTCTGTAGAAATGGACTTTATCACTGGACTACCTACTTCTAGTAGGGGAAATGACTCTATTTGGGTCATAGTGGACAGATTGTCCAAAGTCGCCCATTTCTTGCCCGTCAAAACCACCTATCAGAGTTCGAAGCTAGCAGAGTTGTAAATCGCTAGAATCGTTAGTTTGCACGGAGTCCCCAAGAATATCGTATCGGATTGAGGAACTCAGTTTATCTCGAGATTCTGGAAGAAAGTCCAAGAAGGTTTAGGAACCCGCCTAGATTTCAGTACCGCGTATCACCCTCAGACCGATGGACAAACGGAGCGAGTAAATCAAATACTCGAAGATATGCTTAGAGCATGTGTGCTAGAATATGGATCCAAGTGGGAATACTGTCTACCATTTGCAGAATTTTCCTACAACAATAGTTACCAAGACAGTTTGCAAATGGCCCCATTTGAATTCATGTACGGAAGAAAGTGCCGCACCCCTTTAATCTAGTCGGAAGTAGGAGAGAGTCAGATTTTCGGACCCGACATCCTACGAGAAGCAGAAGAGAAGGTTCACAAGATTCGCGAGCACCTCAAGACAGCCCAATCCCGACAGAAGAGTTACGCGGACAAGAGACGTCGAGACCTCGCCTTCAACATCGGAGATTTTGTTTATTTGAAAGTGTCGCCATTGAAGGGAATGCAGCGTTTCCAACTCAAAGGAAAGTTAGCCCCCAGATATATCGGACCTTTCAAAATTTTGAACCGTCGAGGAGAAGTATCGTATCAACTGGAACTACCTGAAGAGATGACAACTGTGCACAATGTATTCCATATCTCGTTACTTCGCAAGTGTCTCGAAGTCCCCGAGAAGACCGAAGTGTTCAAGAATATCGATCACCGGACCATAGAGATCAATGATGACCTGACCTATCCCGAAGTACCCATCCGTATATTGGAAGAATCCTTTCGAACCACCAGAACCCGAAGCATCAAGTTTCTCAAGATTCAATGGAGCAATCACACAGAAGAGGAAGCTACCTGGGAACGCGAAGATCACATCCGAACGGAGTTTCCAGATCTCTTCAAATCCTAGGTAATCTTTTCGTCCTTTTTCAAATCTCGGGACGAGATTTTTTTAAGGGGGGAAGGTTTGTAACATCCCAAAAATACCAAACTTAGATCAACAAAAACTAATCATCAAGGTTAGGGTTAACAAAAACTTTTCTAAATAAACTCATGAATGCATGTATATGTGTATGCATGGATTTTGAATTTCTTTAAAAACCACCTTGTTTGTGTGATCCATTGCTTGTGAAATGTTTCTTAGGTGAAATGAACATCATCTAAAACATTTCCCACACTTTTACTAAAGACAAGTAAATCAAAATAAATATATTAAGTGAATGGTCATTTTGACCAATTTAACTCCCATGCCTACTTTGGCTGTCTCAAACTTTCAAAACCTAACAGAAACTTTTCTGGATCTTTGCACCCCTTGAATGTACTCATAACAAGGTATCAAGGTCCACTTTGTGATCATCCAGAAACTTTCAAATGCATAGTTTAAATGACAATTCAAAATTGAATCTTCTTCATATGGGAAGATCCCACTTTTTCAAAACCCACTCAAACAAGCTCAATTTTCAAAACCCAAGCATCTGCAGACTCACCAGCACCAATCTAGCAAACCCACCAAAATTCATTTCAAAATTCAAAACTTGATTTCATGCGGCCATTTCATCAAACAGGTTGCAGACACAAATCAAACAAAACATCAAACACAATAGTGTGCAGTGATTCTTGCCTAACTTGTTCCCTAGTTAGCTCACACACACCTCAGTAGATCACCTAGAAAGATTAGCCCAACACTAGCACCCCTGTGAGCTTTCCATTGTCATTAATGGTGAATAGCCGAGCACCCCCATGTCACCCCATTGTGGACAGCAGGCTAGAGGAAGAACTAGCCGTGCCAACCTTGTCTGGGAGGCAGCCCACCGTCCGTCGCCACTGCCTGTCCCAGCCGCGAGCGTTGCCAAGCCCTGGACCACGCACACGAGACACGCCCAGACCATGCCGAGTGTGCGCCAGAGCGCCACCCTCGACCAGCATCCACAGACCACGCGCCGCCCTCACCGCGTGCACACACGATCACCACCGACCCAGGAGACCGCCAGACATCCCCGTTTACTGCCCCGTGCCATACAGCCACCGCCTGCCGTCGAAGACGCCGCCTCTGCCGCGCAGAGCATCGCCCGTTCCAGACCAAACAACACCGCCCCATGCCTCGCGACCATGTCGTTGAGCATCGCCAGGAGACACAGCACCGTCCCCTACCCTTGCCCATGCCATTAGCCGCCTGTAACGTCGCCCCCGACGAGCTCACCGTGCGCCCCGACAGTCCCCTCGCTCGACTATAAATAGAGGCCACCCCCGCACGATTTCTTCACACCATCTCACTCCCCTCTCCCCACTGACCGTGCCACACCATTCTTAGAGCAAGCCGAGCACCACCTCGCCGGAATTTCACTGGATCCTGCCGCTGCCGGAGAAGAAGGGAGCCAGCGATTGGAGCCGCCCCAGGAGAAGCCACCGGTACCAGGAGGTTCGCCGTCGTCGACTTCGTCGTTCGCCCGCCTCGCCGACCCTCACCCGTACCCCAGTGAGCCCCCAGCACCCCTCACTGGCCGCTCTAGGTTTCGTTCTCGCCGCAGTTGTCTCGCGTCGACGATGACCCCCAACTGTTGGATTAGAACTAGATCAAACGATCCACGTTGCCCCATACCGCTTCGCCCAGCCCCGTGTCACTGACGAGTGGGGACACCCACTTAAGCATCCCGCGGGAGCACTGCACTTAGCAGGCCGGCCCGTTAGAATTTCCCGCGCAGCCCAGCAATTCAAATTAAACCTTTTTCTATTTAATTTCAAAAACACTTCAGCACCCAACTTCAAAAATCAACCCAGATCGATTCAGTGCATCAAATGGATGATGAAACAATTTGTTGGAAAGGTCTGTGAATGCTTAATCCAAGCCCGTTGGATTCAAGTCATTTGGATCTGTAGATCACCCATAGTAAAAATAACAAGGCCGAAGCTTTTCTGCATTCAAACATTTTTCAAATTTAAACCATAAAAGCTTTTGAGTTGATTCCAACTCTCAAAAATCACATTTAACCATACCTTTCAGAATATATAAAAATATATAGGTTTACTTGCAGAAATAATGTTCAAGTAATAAAAGAATGCTTCATAAGCATTTCTAGCCACTTTAATTAATTAAAATAAAAGGGTAAAACCTTATTAAATTGTGACACCACTTTAAATCACATTCCCATGGACTACAATATGTGGTGATGACATGTGTCAACATGATCCCATGTTTAGTTTGGAGAATATTAAATCTTAAGTAATTTTTCAATGAGTAGAAATGACTTTTCTAAAAATAAAAAGGATTTAAATCAAGCCTTAACGTTGTAATGTTAGATATGATGCTAGATCATCCATAGGACCCTTGTGTGTGATGATTGCAAGTAGTTAAGTATTGTTTGGTGATTGTGTACCTCGTATTTATTCATAGACGCTAGTACCGACCAAGGATACGAGGAGGAAGGAGGATACTACGAAGAGGAAGCCGAGGAGAACTTCAACCACTGCTCTGCACAAGGCAAGCCTTACTAATCAAGTTGACCTATGCAAGCTAACACTTGCAAGATACCCTACTGATGCCACAAACCCATACTTGTGAGATGACTACTTTATGCCTTAAGCATATGTGATCATACCCACTTGCTAAACCAATCCTAGTTTTATGGCAAGCTTCTTACTTTATTTCTTTATCAAAGCTTACTTAGAGTCTACCTAAGAGTTTGGTTGATACTAGACAGTTGTGCTGAAGGTTGCATAAAGAGCATAAAATTTGGCCTAAGCTAGAAACCTTGATATCAGCCTAAGATATGAGGTTGGACTTAGTGAATCTCCACTAGTAACACCCTCATTAGTACTACCCCCAACTGTAGATGCTAGTGCTAAGCATTAAAACTTGATCAACTTTTAGATGGGATTACTTGATGGAAAAATGGTTATGAAAACCTTGGAATGATGGACCATTCTATTGAAATGTTTTGGACATGTGTTTCCAAACACTTGATGATTTTGGTGATGAAAATGTTGAGGCATGAGCCTTAGCCCTTTATAAAACTGATGGTTGTCTGGATGCGATACCATTCCAAT
Source organism: Avena atlantica (assembly GCA_910589765.1). Classification (NCBI taxonomy): domain Eukaryota; kingdom Viridiplantae; phylum Streptophyta; class Magnoliopsida; order Poales; family Poaceae; genus Avena; species Avena atlantica. Next base: position 122,174,654 of record OU342737.1, read on the forward strand.
TTTATCGTACAACCACAATACCCGAATATTGGGTAGGGCTTGACTGGAAACTTATATACCTTAGTATTAGTTCCCTCACGGCCAAGGTCTGAGCTGAGGCTACCTTGTGAAGATTGTCCACCTGTGCATTACCCAAGATGACAGTGGTCATGGTTGGGAGGCCAAACTCACAGGAGAGGTGCTGATACTAGGGAGTGTAATTGAAAGGTTAGGATTGATTATCCGCATACTGAGTATGGTGAATTCAGGATTTGTTCCTGACGGATGTATCGAATGTTGTGGTGAAAGTGTACAATCTCTGCAGAGTGTCAAACTATTCGAATAGCCGCGTCCGCGGTTATGGACAGTTGGAGTGGCCGTACTGTTCCCCCGTCAGACCTTTTAAAATTATTTGTGAAATGAATTGCGACTTTGACTTGACCACAACAGAGTTGTGACCTGAATTACAAGATCCCATTTAGGAATTTATAAAATTGTGACTAGCTTTGGAACTTAGTAAAGATAAACCTGGATTTTTGCAAAACAACCCTAGAGCCTAGTGTCCTATTATCCAAAAACCCCTTACTTGTTAGTATTAGTTTGCGAGTACTTAAAGAGTACTCATGGCTTTGTCCCTGGCTATTCCCATGGCCAGACTATGAAGAGGAGTACCTGGAGGATGGACCCCAGGAAGGTTACGACAACTAGGATCATCTCCCATCGTCAGCACTGCCTGTGACCCCGAAGATGGAGCTTCGCCTATGCTACCGTTATTATTACGTATTCCGCTGCTTGATGTTGTATTGAGAACTGGATTATGAGATCCCTATTTGTGTAAGAACTTATGTATCGTTTGTAATGGATGAAGTACTATGGTATCCAATTCTGTTATGTCTCGCAAAAATGGTAATCCTGGGATTGCGATGTATGGCATAACAGGCATCTAGGATTGAAAAATCCGGGTGTTTGACACAAAACCATTAATCAAACCAACATAATAATCTCAATATCCATCGGATCCCTGCAAACACAACATGCATGATTAAAAATAGATTAGATCTTGATCATGAACGGAGCTCACAATATCTATACATGAAAGCACAAAGGAGGAGATACAACCATCTAGCTACTACATGGACCCATAGTCCAAGGTGGAACTAATCACGCATCATACCGGAGAGAACGCCTCCGGGATGATCTCCCCTTCGGCAGGGTGCCGAGAAGAACTTCAGACCCCCCCGATCTAGGGACGATGGGGGGCGGCGGCTATAGAAGGTTTCATGGAGATTTGATCGGGTGCTTAGGGTTTCCGCATCGTGGGCTTCTTATAGGCGGAGGGGGAGGCCGAGGCGGCGACCAGGGGCCCGACACCCTCCTAGGCGCGGGGCATGGCCCACCGCGCCTAGGGTGGGTCTGGCTGCCCTGGCCAGCCTCTCCAGCTCCCCTCTGGACTTCTTGTTCCCGCGGAAAGTAATGACTTTGACGTCTGTCCCGTCCATTCCGAGAATATTTCTTTACTAACTTTTCTGAAACCAAAAATAGCAGAAAAATAGGCATCTGGCACTGTTGCAACTTGTTAGTAGGTTAGTACCAGAAAACATGTAAAAAGCGCCTCAAAGTGTAGACAAGTAAAGCAAAGTATATACTAAACAAGCATGGAGCATAAAAAGTTATAGATACGTTTCCAACGTATCAGCATCCCAAGCTTAACTCCTGCTCGTCCTCGAGTAGGTAAGTGATAAAAAATAATAATTTTTGAGGTGACATGCAACCTCACAAAGATCCAACCATTTGCAAGCATTGAAAGCTAGGATCAAAGAACTTAAACATGTGCATGAAAGATGGAGTTCTAACAATAGGACAAAGTAACTATGCATGCAACATAACAAGCTACAAACAATATCATGAAAACATGCATTGAAAAATGTTTGTTTGTTTCATATACAGAAAACATAGCATAGTGGCAATCATCTTGTCCCTCATAGAGTAGCAATATAGATGCATAGGACACCTTCAAAGTTCACATGGGTGACTAGAAACAAATAGCACAAGAACAAGTAATATCACAATATGCATCAATTAATAAGCTTTGGAACACAGCACACAGAATGACAACTATGCTCTCTTAATGGTGCCTAAAAGTAGAAGATGGAGACTCAATAATGGTGGAAGAAAGGCTTTTTTTTGTAAAGGAAGCAGAGATTACAAGTTTTAAAAAGAGCTTCCAAAAATTATGGTACTAGTTAGCTTTCAGCCCTCATTGTCGGGGATATAACCGCAGGTACCCCAGAGTTCGGGTATAAAGAGACCTATGCGAAGGAATGAACAGCTTAATGGAAGATAAGTATGGAAACTGGGCAAATATAAATGAAGATGAATGACATAGAAAGTATTAGATAAAGAGAAGAAAGGAAAAAAAAAAAAAAAAGCTATGTGGGCCGACACAGGCATATCTCGGCCTAAACTTCGTTATCACGGGCCGAATTAGGCCTCTATATCCGAATAAAAGAACAAACCGGCTGGGCCGAATCAGCCCAGCCAGCCTACCACACTACCTCGTCACTGTGCTCACCCAGACGGGCCAGCTCGGGCTAACCCCGGCCCAGCGACATCACAGCAGCAGCTCCCTTCCCGCCGAGCCTACACACTGCCCGCTCCACGCGCCAAGGTTCCCGCCAACGTCGCCCCCGCAGTGATCCCAGCTCCAGCCTTCTTCACTCCCTCGGCCACTTCCCCCGGGTGGGCTAGATTCGGCCACCGTCGGAAGCTCTCTGCGTCGACACCACAGGCCCAACGCCAGCAACAAACTAGATGCCGCCCGGGTGGGCCGAGTATGGCATGGCTCGGCCACGCCAGACTTCACCTCACCTGCGTCGCGTCTGGGCCAAGACAAGCAACCCGGCTGGGCCTGGGGATACCCCGGCTGGGCCACTGCTGCACCAGGCCGACTTTCCCCTCTAGGCCGAGTAACAGCCCATTCGGCTGAAGCAGGAATAATAGTCCGGGTGGGCTTTTCTCTGATAGGCCAAATCAGCCTTCCTCAGGCCGAATTTCCACTCTCTCTGGGGCGTTCAGGCCGAATTGTATCATCCCGTACGCCCCCCCCCATACTACATCCAGACATGCCCGACATCTACAACAACGCCCCATCAACCCAAGACAAGACAAAACAAGTCTTGTGCCAGTCTTGGGACGCCCATGGCTCAGACTGGCACCATGGGCGTATGGAATATGCCCTTGGCCATCAAGAAGATGCTAGAGATATGCCCTTGGCACCAAGGATATGCTAAGGAATCTGCCATGGCATCTCCAAAGATGCCAAGGCATATGCTGAGCATCTAGGAAGATGCCAAAGAATATGCTACATTAGATGCCAAGCGTGGGGACAAGTCTTGTCCCCTGGGCTCCCCTATAAGGAGCACCAGGGGGGATCGTTCTAAGAGAGGACCCCGAAGGGATCCTCCCTCTGCTCACTAGGAGCTCTCCTTCTTCCTCTCCTCTACTCTCACAGAGAGATCTAGATAGAAGCATAGGAGATACAGCTCAAGGAGCATGGTTGTAGCCACAAGTATGCCAGGATTATAAGAGATTAGATGTATAGAATGAGGTGTTATCTCACTTAAGAGCTTCAATCCAATATACATTGTATTCTCTTTTGTTCATACGAGTGCGGTCTTCACGGCATCATCCGACCCCGGATTCCTCCACGTCCATCGCCCCCAACTTTAGCCTACCCATGGCAGTACGTGTACCACCACGACATTTGCCGCCCACCGTGGGGCCTCTCTTGTGGCGTTGGTTGGTCTCCATCCGTCCGGAACACCTTCGTTATTTTCTTCCTCTGAGGGCTCATTCAGCTTCACCAAGCCAACAGAGAACAGAGAGGTAAGCGCAGAGGCTCTCCAAGTGTAACTCATCAAGCAGGTAAGACTCAGCAAGAGAGGACTCAAGCACTACTCCAAGCTTACTGTAAGTACCCAAATAACTCAGCAGGGCAGGTATGACCTAGCAAAATTCACCAAACACTTCTCCAAGTATACTGTAAGTGCCAGGTAACTCAGCCACCTACACTCAATCCTTCACCCAGGGATAAAATAACTCAACCCGGGGACTAGTCAACTTATCCGTCGAGTCACCTTAGATTAAGAGAGCATTATGTTGATTAGATCTGTACTCCAGCCAGCTTATTTATAACTCGGCCATAAGTTGAATCAGCTTATTTGTGATTAATATAGATTTTGAGTCAGTTATTTTATGCTTTGGATTATCCTATGACTCAGCTCATGGCCCGCTTATTTATAACTCGGCCATAAGTTGAATCAGCTTATTTGTGATTCATATAGATTTTTGAGTTAGGTAGTCTATGCTTTGGGTTATCCTGTGACTCAGCTCACAGGCCAGCTATTTATAACTCAGCCATAAGTTGAATCTGCTTATTTGTGATTCAGATAGATTCTGAGTCAGTTTGCTTATGCTTGGATTACCCTGTAACTCAGCTCCCCAGCCCAGCTTATTTATGAATCGGATAGAAGTTGAATCAGCTTATTTATGATCCAGATCTAGAATTTGATTCAGCTTACTTTTGAGTCGGATAGAATTTGAGTCAGTTTATTTATGCTATGGATTGTCCTTTAACTCAGCTTACCAGCCATCTTATTGTTGATTGGATATAACTTGAAGTCAATTTGTTTATTGCTTTGAATTAACCTTTAACTCAGCTCAGTAGATTGTCTTGATTCGGACTAACATTTGATTCAGCTTGCG